>CAUYQV010185017.1:0-76685 GCA_963574575.1 Galagoides demidoff
GGCATCACAGCTCATAGCAATCTCCAACTCCTGGGCTCAAGCGAGTCTCCTGCCTCCACCTCCCAAGTAGCTGGGACCACAGGCGCCTGCCACAACGCCTGGCCATTTTTTGGTTGCAGCCATCATTGTTGTTTGGCGGGCAGGCTGGGGATTCGAACCCGCCACCTTAGGTGTATGTGGCTGGCGCCTTAGCCGCTTGAGCCACAGGCGCCGAGCCTTCCTTTTCACTTTCATCCCGCTTACTCTATCTATTCTATAATCCTCACATGAGCAGAAAGTCCAAGCCTTTTGAAAATCCATAACAAAGCGCAGCTCATTCCCTTCTGTCTCGAATATGTGAGGGGATTTTGGACCAAAGAAATAAGCCTAAGAAAGCAGAACAAAAAAGCCATTTACGTGGTAATTGTTTTGCAGAACTAACCTTGTGTTCTTTGTGGACTTCAAAGCTCAGCAAGAAGGGGCAAAGTTACTCCTGAGTGAAGGGAATAAAGAAAACTTTTTAAAGGATTCTATGAGGAGACCCCCTGAGTATCGCGAGATGAAAAGGACCGAAAGCCTATTGGTTAACGGGATACGGGTGACGTCAGACGCAAGACGTCCGGCTTCCCACGGGAGCGCGCTCGAGGGTTGGAGTAAGGGTTTGGTTCGGTTTGGTTTGGTTTGGTTTTTGAGACAGTCTCACTATGTGGCCCTGGGCAGACAGCCCTGGGTAGGTTACTGTGGCGTCGCAGCTCACAGCAGCCTCAAACTCTTGAGTCTTGGGAGTAGGTGATTCTCTTGCCTCAGCCTCCCAAGTAGCTGGAACTACAGGCGCCCGCCACCACGCCCGGCTGGTTTTTGGTTGTAGTTGTCATCGTTGTTTAGCAGGCCCCGGCTGGTTTCGAACCCGCCATCTCCGGTGTGTGGCTGATGCCCTAGCCGCTGAGCTTCAGGCGCTGAGCCGTGAATTACGTTTCTGATCATCCTTGATCAGGTGGAGTACTTACCATGAGCAAAGTGCACCCTCCCGAGCTAAAAAAAAAAAAAATGGAAAAATTAAAATTAAATGGTGGCAGATATGTCCAAGGAATACTGCGGGGATTTGATTTCTTAGAATCTTGTAATAGATGAATGTGTGGCGATGGCAACTAGTGGGCAACAGAACAACATTGGCATGGTGGTAATACAAGGAAATACCATGTTAGAAGCCTTGGACCGAGTATAAATAGTGGTTGTTCAGCAGAGAAATCCATGTCCCCTCTTCAAGGAGCCTAGTTTACTGTTATGTCAAAATTGGGTCTTGTACATTTTCATATTCAAATTTTTGTTAAATAAACTTTTCTAATAGTAATAAAAAGGATTCTATCAGATTGTATTGCTAATATGAAGGCTAACCCCAAGCTTAATGGCATTGGATTCTCAGAGAAGTCAGCCTGTATCTATCTAGTTGTTTTCTCATTCATTCGTTCGTTCCAGATATATTTATTAAGCACCTCGTGGGTAATAGGAACACAAGGACTTGACCTTCTTTGGTAGCAGGAGTTTTAGTTTGAGAGTGAAGATGGGGACAGAGGTCAATGACAAGTGTGTTACTACAAAACTAGGAGTGGTGAGAGTTCTAAAGTAAAGTGTTAACAGTTTATTTAGATGAAGTTTATTCTTTCATTTTTCTAGGAAATATCCTCTCATCTCCCTATCTAGAATTGACTTATTTTTAAAGTATGGGAAGTCTAGGTATTAGGTTATGGTGCCAGAAAAAACTCATCTGGTACTGACTGGTTGTGTGACCTTAGATCACCACTGTCCTGTAGAAACATAAAGTTAAGCTGGACATAGTGGGTCATTTCTGTAATCCTAGCACTTTGGGAGGCTAAGGCAGGTGGATTGCTTGAACTCAGGAGTTCCAGGTGGGCCTAAGCAAGAGCTATACCCGTCTCTACTAAAAATAGAAAAACTAGCCAGGTGTGGTGGTAGGTCCCTATAGTCCTAGCTACTCAGGAGGCTGAGGCAAGAAGATTGCTTGAGCCCAGGAGTTTGAGGTTGCTGTGAGCTATGACTCCACAGCACTCTACCCAGGGTAACAGAGTGAGACTCTGTCTCAAAAACTAAACAAAAACATAAAACTAGTCACATATATAACTTTGAATTTTCCAGTTGCCACACTAAAATTAACACGGAAACTTAATCTTTATAATGGTTAACTAAATATATCCGATATATTATTTCAACACATATTCCGTATATGAATTATTGATGGGATTTTGTCTTTCTTCCTATTAAATATTCAACACCTGGTGTTTGTTTTACATTTACAATACGTCACCATTTGGGTTGGAATGAGCCGCATTTCAAGTGTTTGGTAGTCACACGTTGCTACTGCGTAAGATATTCTTATCCATAGTTTACCAATCCAGACTTTGAAGGTAAACTATGGATAAGAATGTTGAAGAGAAGCAAGACCGTGTCCTTCATACGTTATTTATGTTTTCCTATCCTAGGTTAATGCTCTGTATGAACTTAATTTTGTAATCTGACAACATAAATTGAAAAGCAATGATATTGTTTCATCCATGTTTATATTAAACTTTTCATGAATAAACAAACTCAAAAGTATGTTGTAAGAGCGCCATCTTGTGGTGTTGTGTTTACATTGTTGAAGCAGAATTTGTGAGAAGTGGAAAAATGTCAAGTAATCAGGGTAACATTATGAGTTTAAGAAGTTATTAGAGGGACCATGATTCCTTTTCTGTTATATGCGATCTTTAAGGTTGGTGCTTAAGTTGTATGCGCTGGGGCATGACAAACTTCCTAAACAGAGGAAATGGACGAACTAATCTCCAGGTGCCAGATGACGCTCCAGCATGAACCTTGGCAAATGGCAAGCAGGCTTCAGTGCTAAATGTGTTAATTTGATATCTGCTTTAGTGAAATGTGAGTCTGAAACTGACAACACCTACAAAAGACCAATACATATGGATGCATTGAGATTTTATCAGAAACACTAAATAAATATCTCCACTAGTCATTCAGTGTCAGCAGAGCCACTACAGGACTGCCAAACTTGAACTCTCTTCATTAGAATAAAGACCTCCATGAAGATTTATCTGCCATTAATGGTCACTTTGATCAGAAACTAGTTGGGGGTGGCGCCTGTGGCTCAGTGGGTAGCGCAGGGGCCCCATATACTGAGAGTGGCGGGTTCAAACCCAGCCCCAGCCAAACTGCAACAAAAAAATAGCCGGGTGTTGTGTCAGGCACCTGTAGTCCCAACTACTCCCGGAGGCTGAGGGAAGAGAATTGCCTAAGCCCAGGAGTTGCAGATTGCTATGAGCTGTGTGACGCCAGGTCACTCTACCGAGGGCGATAAAGTGACACTCTGTCTCTACCAAAAAAAAAAAGAAAGAAAGAAACTAATTGGTTTCGCACTGTGTTAGGATGGCAGAAGTGACCACATGAAAATACAGACTGTTCACTGGTTTGATCAAGCCAGGTAACAGAAGTCATTCTGGAGCTGGCCTCCCAGTTTCAGACCATATTTTTGGCCAGGGTCAGGTTAAGGGTCCTTCTAAGTGTCATGGACCCCACAACGTGAACTATCTCAAGATTCTTTTAAGATAGATTTTATTCATATTAATTCATAAAACAGGTTTTCTTGGGTGTTGGAATACAAAGAAAAAAGTTTCAGTAATCTTGAAGCTAGTACTGTAACTTTTTTTCATAAAAAAAGAGTACTTTAAAAAATACTGTAAAATACTAACTTCTATAGATAATCTATTCTCCCTTATGTAGCAGGATTTAAAATAGTCCATTTTTGTGATCAGACCAGTCCCAAACCCATTTTGGCCTGGCAGTTGAGTTCTTCTTGTAGGGAACGCTCTTCTACACAGTACATGATGTCTGTCACCCTATATCTAAACCAGTGTCAATTCTGGGTCAAGAAATTACACGTTTGGCTCGGCGCCTGTGGCTCAATCGGCTAAGGCGCCAGCCACGTACACCTAAGGTGGCGGGTTCGAATCCCCAGCCCAGGCCCGCCAAACAACAATGATGGCTGCAACCAAAAAAAAAAAAAATGGCCAGGCATTGTGGCAGGCGCCTGTAGTCCCAGCTACTTGGGAGGCGGAAGCAGGAGACTTGCTTGAGCCCAGGAGTTGGAGGTTGCTGTGAGCTGTGATGCCATAGCACTTTACCCAGGGGGATAGCTTGAGGCTCCATCTCAAAAAAAAAAAAAAAGAAATTACACATTTCAGAATCTTTGGGAAGACCTGATCCTCTCAATATTAATTAGTATATCCAATTAAAGGTTCTGACAAAAGACTTTGACTCAACTTTCTCTTGCCCAGCTCTCCTAAAAGGGTGGGCCCACTGTGCACTAGTTACTTGTCTCTGCATATGAAATTACCCCAAAACTTAGAGGCTTCTAACAGCAAACATTTATCATCTAACAGCTGTTTGGAGGGCAGAAATTTTGAACCAGTTTAGCTAGTTAGCTCACATTGTGCTCAAAATATCTGTGAGGAGTAAAGTTGCCTAAAGGCTTGACTAAAGCTGCCTAAAGCTTAAAGAATCTGCTTTCAAAGATACTCATGAGCAGATTTAGCAAGTGGCAGGAAACCTGTTTCTCTCCACTTTGGATTTCCTTTTTTTTTTCTTGTTGAGACAGTCTCACTCTTGCCCCCAGGCTAGAGAGTCTTAATAACCTCAATTGCTATGAGCTATATGAATTAATATGAGGAGGGATTACAGGCGCTTGCCAGGATGCCCAGCTGGCTAATTTTTTCTATTTTTAGTAGAGATGGGGGTCTCACTCTTCCCTGGGCTTCTTATTGAACTATTGAGCTCAAGTGATTCATTCACTTCAGCCTCCCAGAGTGCTAGGATTACCAGTGTGAGCCACTATGGGCCTACAGAGGTATTTTTGATATGTTGGTTACCTTTCTTTTGGATATATATCCAGTAGTGTAATTGTTGGATCTTATAGAAGTTCTGTTTTTAGTTTTTAAGGAGTCTCCACACTGTTCTGCATAATGGCTGTACTAATTTATGTTCCCACCAACAGTGCAGGAGGGGTTCCCTTTCTCCACATTCTCACCAACATCCGTTATTGCCTCTTTCATAAAAGCCACTTTGACTGAGGGGAATTGATATCTCATTGTAGTTTTGACTTGCTTTTCTCTGATGATTGGTGATGTTGGACATTTTTCATATGTCTGTTGGCCATTTATTTGTCTTCTTCTGAGAAGTGTCTATACAGATCTTTTGCCCAAATTTTTAATTGGATTATTTATTTCATTCTTGTTCAAGTTGTTCAAGCTCCTTATACAGGACTATGCACCCTGTATAGTCTAGTTATTAATCCAGTGTTAGTTTGGTTGTTTGCAAACATCATCTGCCATTCTGTGAGTTGTCTCTTGATTTTATTGATTGTTTCCTCTGCTCTGCTTAATTCCATTTGTCTTTTTGCTTTGGTCACCTGTACTTTTGTAGTCTTACACAAAACATCTTTGCCCAGACCAATGTCTAGGACCCAGAGGTTTCCCCAATGTTTTCTTCTAGTAATCTCTTGGTTTCAGATCTTAGAGTCAAGTCTTTAATCAATGATGATTTGATATTTATATATAGTGAGATTGGTATAAGGTTCTAGTTTCATTCTTCTGCACATAGTTAACCAGTTTTTCCAGCCCCATTATTGAATAGACTACCGTTTCTTGATTGTATGTTCTTGGTGCCCACATTGAAGATGAGTTGGCTGTAAATGCATGGATTTACATCTGGGTTCTCTGTTCTGTTCCATTGGTCCATGTGTCTATTACTACGCCAGAACCTTGCCATGCTGATTTGGTTACTATAGCTTTGTAGTAAATTTTGAAGTCAGGTATTTATGCTTCTAGCTGTGTTCTTTTTGCTTGGGATTGCTTGTGCCATTAAGATCTTTTGCCATTCTATAAAAACTGCAGGATTTTTTAAAAAAAATTCTGTGAAGACTGTCATTGATATTTTGAAAAGGATTACATTGAACCTGTAAGTTGCTTTGAGTAGTATTGTCATTTTAACAATATGAAGTCTTCCAAACCATGAGCATGAAATATCCTTCCATGTGTGTGTGTACTCTTCAATTTCTTTTATCAGTGTTTTATAGTTTTTCATATATACACACACACACATATCTTTTGCTTCTTTGGTTAAATTGATTTCCATGTATCTTATATTCTTTAAAGTTATTATAAATTAGATTGCTTTCTTTCTTTCTTTTTTGGAGACAGTTTCCCTATGTTGCCCCTCAGTAGAGTGCTATGCCATCACAGCTAACAGCAACCTCAAACTCTTGGCCTGAAGTAATTCCCTTACTTCACCCTCCCAAGTAGCTGGGACTACATGCACCTGCCACAATGCCTGGCTATTTTTTTTTTTTTTGTAGTTGTCATTGTTGTTTAGCAGGCTGGGGCTGGGTTCGAAGCCACCAGCCCCACATATGCGGCTGGCACCCTAACCACTGAGCTATGGCCGCGGATCCTAGATTGCTTTCTTGACTTTCTTTTCATATTGTTCACTGTGGGCATACATAAATGCTACTGGTTTCTGTATGTTGACTTGGTATCCTGCAACTTTAGTGCATTTGTTTATCATGTCTATCAATTTTCTTAAATCAAATCTTTAGGTCTCTCTACATATAAAATCATGTCATCTATTAACTATATTTTCCAATTTGGATACCCTTTATTTTTTCCTCTTGCCTAATTCTTCTGGCCAGAACTTTCAGTATTATATTAAATAAAAATGATGAAAGAGAGCATCCTTGTCTTAGATAAAAGGCCTTCAGGGTGGCACCTGTGGCTCAAAGGACTAGGGTGCTGGCCCCATATACTGAAGGTGGTAGGTTCAAACTCGGCCCCGCCCCCCCCCAAAAAAAAGAAAAAAGGCCTTCAATTTTTTCCCACTCAGGATAATGCTAGTTTTATTAGTGGATTCATCATATATGGTCCTTAATTATTTTGAATATACCTAATTTGTTGAGGTTTTTTATGAAATAATGTTAAATTTTGTGGAATGTTTATTCTCCATCTATTGAGATGACCATGTAATTTTGTCTATTCTGTTAGTGTGGTATCACATTTAGATTTGCATTTGTTGAAGCATCTGTGTGTCTCAGGAATCAGTTTTACTTGATCCATATTGCCATGGTTTGAATGTGTCCCCCAAAAAATGTGTTTTGAAAACTTAACCTTGGCTAAAGTCAAGTGGCTAAGGCGCTAGCCACATACAACTAAGGTGGCGGGTTCGAATCCAGCCCAGGTCCACCAAACAACAATGATGGCTGCAACCAAAAAAAAAAAAAAAAAAAAACATAGCCAGGCATTGTGGTGGGCGCCTGTGATACCAGCTACTTGGGAGGTGGAGGCAGACTTCCTTGACCCCAGGAGTTGGAGGTTGTTATGAACTGTGATGCCACAGCACTCTACCCAGGGAGATAGCTTGAGGCTCTGTCTCAAAAAAAAAAAAAAAAAAAAACTTAACCTCAGATGTGTTGACAGGTAGGGCCCAATGCAGTGATTTTCAACCTTCCTAATGCCATGACCCTTTAATACAGTTCATGTTGTGGTGACCCTCAATCATAAAATTATTTTCGTTGCTACTTAATTTTGCTACTGTTATTAATCATAATGTAAATATCTGATATGTAGTATGTATTTAGGTGACTCCTGTGAAAGGGTTGTTCGACCCCCAAAGGGGTCACGACTCACAGGTTGAGAACCGCTGGCCTAATGGGAGGTGTCTAGGTCATGTCAGCTAGCTCCACCCTCCCTAGTGGATTAATGCTGATTATGAAAAGATTTGAGGTTACAAATTCACTCTTTCTCTCTTGCCCTTTGTCACAGGATGAAACACCAAGAAGGCCCTTGTGTGATGCCAGACCCTCAGTCATAAGACTTCTCAGCCTCCCTAGCTGAGATAATACATTTCTGATCATTATAAATTATATAAAAATCTAGTGACAAAGAGCCTATCAGTGATTGCCTGGGAATTGACTGGAGAGTTTACAAAAGGGTTGGGAAAAACTTGGGGATGACAATTACGCTCATTGCCTTAATTGTGGTGATAACATCATGTATGTCAAAACTCATCAAATGATACTTTATGTAGTGGATTTTATGTCAGTTTTACTTTCATAAAGCAGCTTATAAAAATAAGTGGTCTGTTAATCTTATTAAAGGTTTCCTCTTTTAGAAAACATATGCCCACATTTGAGCATACCTAATTTGTTGAGGTTTAAACAGTCAATCCTCTATCTTAGGTTTCTGAGATAACGGGCAAAAGCCTTAAGCTTCGTTGAGACCCTAGTGATAGGATACTGTGAGGCCTACCCTTAAATCTTTAGAGTGCCTGTTACCTTATGATTTTTCCATATTTACAAATGAAACTAAATCATTTAACTTTGGAATTAAGGAATGAATAAAAACGACTTTGTCTTGGGCTCTTGTTACCGGCAGATGCTTGACTGCAGCCAAGATAGGACGAGCGAGGAGCCTGCGAGTATCAGAAGCTCCCACAGAAGAGTCCACACATAGATCCATTCAATGCCTTCACCCAGTTAAGGGTGCAACTTCCTAATTAAGTTGTTTCTAGGATTAAGATGTTTTATAAAAACAAAAAGGCATATATTATTTATTAAGCTCACAATTTTATTGATAATGAACAAAATCTATTTTTATATGTATATACAAAAGACAAAAATACAAAAATATTTATTTGTATACAAAAATATTAAAACATAGATATCAGAAATAAAGAAAGCAAGCACATTTGACAAAGGATACTTTCTTGGGACATATATACATTGAAAAAGGTAAAGAAAGGAGACAAGACATTTAAATTAATAGAATCTAGAAATTGATATTTCAGCTAGTATTAATTTGATAACATTAATAAAATGTCTTAATGCCAACAGATGGTACACCTTATTTATATTTAAGATTGTCAAAGGTAAAATTACACAGTCTTCTTTTACCATAAAATTGAATTATTTTACTTCTGTATCACAAATAACCAGATTACTTTTCCTTTTATCTTAAAATATTTAAATTTTCTGATTCACACTGAGAATTTTAAACTTTTTCACATTAAATTGTAAAATATTTTAAGAGGTGGTGTATCCTCTTTATCCACTGAGAAAAAATTTCAATGTAAAATTGAAAATCACAATATATTTCTATTATTTTAAGTTAAAACCTAATTTTTCTAACTTATATTCATGATCACTAACAATTGATTTAGTAAGAGGTCACAATCTTCGTAAATTCTTTTTGCTTTTTTTAGTACCAGGCAAGGGACCCGTTTTACAACTGGCTTTTAGGAGCTTGCCATTCGAACAGTCTTTGGTGGCATGATAATCACACAGACACCTTGTACAATAATCAAATCCACAGCCTTCCCGTTTGCAGGTTGCTCGCTGTAAGTAGCCATCGTATTTTGCAGGTGAATTACAACGAATACAGGCTTTGAGGCTTTCGTTCTTTTTCAAGGTCTTGGCAACCTGAAAAGAAAAAAACACATAAAAACGAATTTTAGTAAGGACTGAATGTAATTAATTAGTAAAACTAGTTAAGTGTCTGCACTTTCCCCAATACCTGTATGAAGCATGACTGTCACATGTAAAGATACCTGCTGCCGGGTGGTGCCTGTAGCTCAAAGGAGTAGGGCGCTGGCCCCATATACCAGAGGTGGTGGGTTCAAACCCAGCCCCAGCCAAAAACTGCACAAAGTGCAAAAAAAAAAGATACCCGCTGCCTTGAAGGAGCCACCTGTCAACTGGTCCATGGCTATTTCCTATTGCTACTTTTACATATGCTCTCTTCACTGTGACTGCTACTCACAGACACACCAATGCCCAACTTAAATGTCACTTTTCCTGTAAAGTCTTCCTAGTGCCATTAAGGAATTGCTTTTTCATCTCTAGTTCTACCTTTTATGAAAGCATCTTATCTCATTATGTGACATTATTTTTATGTAGCTGTCTTCTATTTATGTTGTAGAACTATAACATTTCCTATCCGTGCAGTACCTGGTAGCAGACACTCAATAAACATTTTTGAAACGTTTACATGTCATGTTTGTCACTACATCATAAATATTTAAGATAGAAAATAAACTTTACCATATAGAGTTTCTATTTATTTACCAACATATGACAGTGATCATTAAAAAAACTTAAGTTAGATATAATTATGGTTTTCCAAATTAAGCTTATAAAATTATCTACATGTGAGTAGAACTTTGATTTGAAGGTATAGTAGGACTTTAATTTTAGAAAATTATTATTTTTTGAGATGGAATCTCACTGTGTTGCCCTCTGTAGAGTACTATAGCATCACAGCTCACAGCAATCTCAAACTTTTGGGCTTAAGCAATTCTCTTGCCTCAGTCTCCCAAGTAGCTAGGACTATAGGTGCTCACCACAATGCCTGGCTATTTTTTGATGCAGCTGTCATTATTGTTTTAGCTGTCATGGGCCGGGTTTGAACCTGTTAGCCTTGCTGTATGTGGCTGGCGCCATAACCACTGTGCTATGGGTGCCAAGCCAATTTCCGAAAGTTATTAAAGGCAGCAACTGCAAAACATAGTATTGAGTAGCTTTGTAAGAAACGTTTAAATCAAGAAGGTTTTTCATTATTTCCTCAGTGTTTGTAAATTAGAACTCAGCATCACTGAACTTCCATGAATAATGTCAAGCAGAATCTACTATTTGTAGGAAGACATTCTGTGTACTTTTCTCATTTGAAATAGCATTTGGTTTCCCACATTTTGGAGAACAAAATGAAGGGATAAAAGAAAACAATTCCCACTAATACTCCCCTAATACAGAAGATCTATGGTTGACCTCAAGTTGACGAGTTCTCTTAGACTGAACAAGCACCACATGTAGGTAAGCATAGTAGACGAGTTTCTTACTTATGTTGATCACCTCCATATGTGGACCAGTTTGTCACAGTCCGTTAGGCAGTCAACTTAAAGCAGTTCTACTGTAATTCGAATTAAACTAAAATTTAAATGACCTGAATCAGTATCAGGTATCCTAACTTGTTAGGAATTATCTAGAGCAGAGGTTCTCAACCTGTGGGTCACAATCCATAAGAACTGTATTAAAGAGTCATGGCATTAGGATCTAGAGCCATTTATATTTTGACCCTGAAAGGTTCCCTCCCCCCCATTTTCCACTTTAAAACCTTTTAAAAATAAATGACTCATGTTTCTAATTTATTGATTAAACAGAAAATTACCTTAGAGAATTCACTGTGTCGACTGTAAGTAGAACCCTTCTGATCACCTTGACTGGATAACTTGGTCTGAGCATCTTTTGGGAGAGGAGTTGGAGCTGTTGCTTCTTGAACAGAAGCCAGTGGGATTCTAAGCATAACATAATCTCTGGTTGAAGCATGTGCTGATAAGTTTATGTTGCCTTCCTAATTAGGAAAAAAGTTTTAATAAAACTTAAAAACTATTTTCTTTCCTATATTCTCAACAATCATTTTTAATGTTTGTACATGTAAGTGGAGAATAAGAACACAAAAGATTTATCCCTATGCACAATTTACCCACACATGCTTTAACAGTTACCCCTACTATTCACACATATAAAGCCTAACTTATTGAAAGAAATTGTGTCAAATCACTTTACATGTGATTAAGTAACATAAAGCACTTAGGGCAATAATCATGATTTAAAGCTAATCAATGTCAAAGTACTATAGCCAGAACAAAAGGTTATTCTTTCCACCACCGGAAGATGGCAATAGTCACATTTGAATGTTTGATTTAAAACCAGCCTATTGGCTCGGCGCCTGTGGCTCAAGCGGCTAAAGTGCCAGCCACATACACCTAAGGTGGCAGGTTTGAATCCCCAGCCCGGGCCCACCAAACAACAATGATGGCTGCAACCAAAAATTAGCTGGGCATTGTGGTGGGCACCCATAGTCCCAGCTACTTGGGAGGCTGAGGCAGGAGACTCGCTTGCGCCCAGGAGTTGGAGGTTGCTGTGAGCTGTGATGCCATAGCACTCTACCCAAGGGGATAGCTTGAGGCTCTGTCTCAAAAAAAAAAAAAAAAAAACACCAGCCTATTGGATAAAAAAACTGAACTTGGAGAATCTAATCAATAATTCACAAAAGTGGCTCGGCGCCTGTGGCTCAATCAGCTAAGGCACCAGCCACGTACACCTAAGGTGGCAGGTTCGAGTCTCCAGCCCAGGCCCGCCAAACAACAATGATGGCTACAACCAAAAAATGGCCAGGCGTTGTGGCGGCGCCTGTGGTCCCAGCTACTTGGGAGGCAGAGGCAGGAGACTCCCTTGAGCCCAGGAGTTGGAGATTGCTATGAGCTGTGATACCATGGCACTCTACCCAGGGAAATAGCTTGAGGCTCCGTCTCAGAAAAAAAAAAAAAAAAATCACAAAAGTTATACACCAACAAACAGCAACACCAAAAACACTAACATTTGCAGGCAAGTCTGTCCAACTCTAAGGCCTAAACTTTTATTCATGTATTGATCTTGATTCTCAGAAATACTTCTAAAGTAAACTGGTTATTTTAGAAAAATGCATATTCCTCCTACGTTAAGAATCTTCAATATGTTGACATTTTTGTTTTTTGTAATCAGAAAAAAATCCATTGCTCCTATTTATTAATAACCAAAATTTACAAGTAAAACAGCCTTTCCAAATTTCTAATGATAACAGAACACAGTACACAAATGGCAGCCAACACTGACTACGTGGTCAACTCCCCTTATCTAAGAACTAAGTAATTTCCCTTTTGTTTCTTTAGATATTCTATTCTAGGGAGAACCTATGAAATAAATTACTGAGGTGAGATTCCTTCCTCTATATTTTTGAGTTTGTTTTCTCAGTAATTTCTAGTTTAAGGCTGAAGTGCTTTACATTCTGTAAAGGAGGGTTTCCAGACTTTTTCATTCCTATTTCTGAAAGAGGAACAGCAGTGTATTTTAAAATGAAAACATCAACAGTAAAGACTTACAGTAACTCTCTGCATGGCTTTATTATACAACTGGAATGCTCCTTTATCATCTTCTAGAATCTTCTTCCAAGTAGTGCTCACTTTAGACACACTGGAAAAGTAAATGGCCATAAAGGAAACAAATCATCGCAAAGAGCTAAAATGAATGGAGCGGGAAAACAAACCCGCAAAACACTTTGCAGTGTTTTTTCAACCTGATTATACGTTGGAATTGCCTGGGGCACTTAAGATTTAAGGATGCAACAGTCCTGGTACATTAGTCTAATCCTTCTAAAATTAGGCTCAGGGTACTACTTTTTACTTTATTTTTCCACTATATCTGCGAACAAAATAAATAGCCACCACTTTATAATATTTATATAACACCATTTTAGCTATTCAGTAAAAGTTATACACAAAATTTCAAAGTACTCTAGGATATACTGCTAATTAGTGGAAATTAATTTTAAAAACGCTACTATGTTAACAAAGTAGAAACTGTGGTACTGATTATCCGTCAAGAATACTTATATTATTAAAAACCAATACTTGTATCTGGTTTGCTTTAGTTATATTCCATAAAGACCAGGAGAAACCCACACTTGCAGAGTGCCTCTAGATAATTTCTCAAAAAAAAAAACAAAAAATGAATCCAGTTGAGTTGAATCCAATCAAACCCTACAGTCTATATATTCATCTTAATCAATTTTCAAAGTTATCTTATCTGAACTGATTTTCCTCGGTAGAATGACAAAGGGCAATTAGTGTAAGTTTTCTAGGAAATAGTCATAATCAAATCCCTATTTGCAGGCTTTCCTGTTTAACCACTGTCAAACTTAGGATAGCCCTACATCAAAAATGGCCTAAAAGGAACAGAAACTATTTCTTACTTTCAGGTGGGACAAAAATTGTAATGCCTACTGGACCTCTGAACTAGGCCATTTTATGTTTAGGCCCCAAAGATGTAATTTACATACAAGAAGTTTTAGAACTAAAAGGCACAAGGACTTCAATTTAAAAGAAATACAGTTTTCTAACAGCATGAATATAAAATTTGAAATGACTAGACTGACTGCATACTTTCACACATAGGTAGTGAAATACCAGCAATGAAGGAAACCATTGCCTTGATGAAACATTCTAAAGATACCCTAGTATAGGTCGAGTATCCCTAATCCAAAAACCTGAAACTTTTTGAATGATGTCACGATGCTCAAAGGAAATGAACATTGGAGCAGTTTGGATTAGTGATGTTCAATAATGAAAATCTTTCCAAATTTGAAAAAATGCTGACATGGATATTCAAAGCAGTAATACTTACTTGATTAAGTCCATATCACTGAGCTGTGTTAAAATATTTGCTAGAAGATGTTTAAGTCCTCTTCGAAAGAGTTCACAGAGAATATCTACATACTCTAGGCCCATTTTCCTGCCAATTATATTCTGTAGTCTATAATTTCCACTGGCTATAGTTGTCTTCAGCATCTCCCAATCTTTTTTTGGATTTCTTTTCGCATTCTTTTTTAATGTTGAACAAACGACTTTTTGAAAATGGAGAACTGGCAGCAAGTTTTTGTTGGGACACTGGTCTGGGCTTTGTATCTGTAACAGGCAGGACTGTGAACTGTCGCTGAAATTTTCCTCCAGGGGAAGGCTACCTTCTTCATGTTCATTGAGACCACTTTGTTGACAAAATGAAGAATACCCACTGTCTTCATAAAGTCTACTGGTCTCTAGTTCCTCTGTTTCATGTGTACTATTAAGTGTTTGTTGTACATGTTGATTTTCCTTGTTATGCAAGGGCTTGCTTTCAGTATCAAGTTCTACAATCCCAGGCCTCACAATTGGTGACCCAAGACATGATAACCTTTCGTAGTCTTTAAAGCAGTCCTTACAAGAACCTTCCAAATATGCAGGAATGTAGGAACCTAGTCTTCCAATGTCATCGGATTTTACCAGTTTAAGTCCAGAATGAACATGGTGGTCATGCTTAAAATCACACTTCATTTTAACAGAAAGAGTGGGACTTTCTTCTTCTTTACAACCTACGAAAAGAACATTTACTTCTTAATGGTAACATTTCCACACATCCCTACTTCTTAAACTAAGATATACAAAGATTACTTTATAGTCATTCAGTGTTATGTTTTGCCTATATCCATTTGTTTATATAGCTGTGATATTATCCAAGTTTAACTGCTGATATAACACTTGCAAATATTATTTATATCTTTTAACATATTAACATTCCAATCAATCAGATTTAGGAGAGTGATAGGGCAGCAGGTATAAATTACTGTCCAATTGCTTTAAATAACTTAAGATAATGTAACAGTAATAGCTACTTATGATAAGTAGCATAAATGAAAAAATAAGTCTTGATACTATTAAAGAATCATGCAATTAGTTCTGGATATTATCCATTAGAATTCAAAATTACTAATTCAAATTTAAACTTCAAAAAAGTCAAAGACTTGTTCAAGGTTGTTTAGCATGCTAGACTTCTCCAGGGCCTAAGAGATCAGTTAAGGCATACTGGAACAGGTAGCATTGTAGGACAGTTTTTAAGAATGGTTTCCTCAATGTCTATATAACTGACATTTTGGACCAAATAATTCTTTGTTCTTAGGGGTTGTCCTGTGTTTAGTAGTATGTTTAGCAGCCTTTACTCATTAACACAAGTAGCAGCTATTATTCCCAAGATTCAACAGCAAACAAATGTCTCCAGTTACCAGTTATTGCCAAATATTGGTAAGGAGGAAAAGCCAGTGGCAACATTTCCTCTGCTAGTTGAGAACCACAGCTTATAAGAGAGGCTGGGAGGGGCACTCACTGAAGGATAACTTGAGCAAACGCATAATACTTGGAAGAAATACAGTAGATGGGTTCAGAAAAACGGCTTAGCATTGCTGAAGGCAGAGTATATGAATAGAGGGACAATGGGATGTGAACTAAAAAAGCCAGAGTCTTGAATGCCAGGTTAACAAGTGCTCCAGCTACTATTCCCCACCACACAAGCCAATTATATATAGGTAACAATTTATCCTATCAGTAAAGGTATGTATCAGTCACTATGTTTAGTACATACTAAGTACTGGTCATCACTCTGTTAATTTAATCATTTGTACTCACAGCAAAATCTTTCAAGTACAAAAGGATACCTTCAAAGAAAGTAACCTTATAGATAGAAACAGCTTTTAAAATCCCAGTGTAGAACACAGTAAAAGACAAATAGTGTGTGCTTCAGTATCACACTAAACCACAAAATTAGGTTTAAACTAAGAGTTCAGGGGCACAACAAAATTAAAGAATATACAAATTTTAACCCTGCAATTAGCCCTAAACCTTTAACCCAGGGGTCTTCAAACTTTTTAAACAGGAGGCCAGTTCACTGTCCCTCTGACAGTTGGAGGGACGGACTGCAAGCCCCAGGATGAGTCGGCTGCTAAGCAGGACAGGCAGTGGAGGCAAAAACACCCAGCGGGCCAGATAAATATCGTAGGCGGGCTGCATGTGGCCCGTGGGTTGTTGTTTGAGGACACCTGCTTTAACCATTTATTCTGAGTGGTTTCCCTTCACTGAGAGGGAAAAATACCAAGAGACTGTTTCTATTTTAGTTCCCTCAACTAAAACAATCAGGTTTGAGTTAAATATGCCCACAATTTAAGAGGATAAAAAAGCAGAAGCTCCCTATGAAGGCATACCTTGCCCTCTGTTTAGCTACCTAAACAAAGAGACCTGACAGTACTTTAGGAGCTCCAAGACATTCTCTGGCCCCTCTGTCTTTAGAGCCCTATTTCTGGAGTGTCCAATAGAAACTTTCATTCAATGCTATTCTTTGAAAATACAGTTCTTTAAAATTAGCCCTAGTAATGAATAAAATACATTATATTTATTTGTTTAGAAGCTTGCAACTTTCAATGCTTCCTAACATTGGTCCTCACCTTTTTGTGGTATGATGGGGAGTTGTTTTTAAAAGTGAGTACGATGAAGATCAGTTAAGTTGCCCAAGACAAGTAGTTAAATGAGACAGGTTTCTTGCCTATCAAGTCAGTGATCTTCTTCTTATCTCACACAGGAATGAGGTACTTTGGAAAAACAGACCTGGCAAATTAAAATAATGTATACCATATGTCCTTTAACACTTATATTTACTTATAAAAAGCTACAATTCATGGTGTAAGACCTCCTTAAGTTACTAAAGAAAAACACCTGTACATTTCTTTTCTCATTCAAGTGTGCCCTCTTAATATCCCATCTCAGGGGCTTTGTACATTATGCTTTTCTCTGCCTGGAATAACTTTTCTGCTTCATTTTCATATTTAGCTTCTGATTTATTACTCATGTATACCTTCATATTTATTTGTGAGGATCCTTATCAAACCTCATCAAACCATGTTTCAAAGCACTACCAATTTTACATTTAGAAGATGACTATAATAAAAATTAATAAACTTAGATTTACAGAAAAGTTGCAAGGATAGTACACAATTCTTGTACATCAAGCACCCAATACCCAACTCTTCCATTATGAACTTATGAACTTGGATCTATGATAAAATGAATAAACCAATACTGAAGCCACTTTATCTGGATTTCCTTTGTTTTTACCTAATGTCTTTTTTTTGTTCCAGGATCCTATCCAGGATTCCATATTACATTTAATGCTCCTATCTCCTCAGGCTCCTTTTAGCTATAATAACTTCTATGACTTTACTGATGATGACCTTGGCAATTCTAAAGAGTACTAATCAGATTGAAGCCTGTCCTTCAATTGGGAATGGTCTGATGTTTTTCTTAGTCTGGGGCTGAGTTTTTAGTAAAAAGAAGAATAGAAGTAAAGTGCTATCACTGGCTCACGCCTATAATCCTAGTACTCTGGGAGGCCAGCCTGAGCATAAAGCAAGACCTTGTCTCCACTGAAAGTAGAAAACACTGAGGCAAGAGGATCAAGTGAGCCCAAGAGTTGGAGGCTGCTGTGAGCTATGACCCTGGCAGTCTACCCAGGGCAAGAGCTTGAGATTCTGTCTCAAGAAAAAACAAACAAACAAAAGAAACAAAAAAAAAAAAAAAAAGAGAGAAAAGAAAAATGCAATTATTACTACATCAAGAGTACATGCTATTGATATACTTTATCATTGATGTTAGCCTTGATCACTTGGCTGAAGCTACAGCTGTCAGGTTTTTCCACGGTAAACCTATACTTTGTGTTCCTTTTCTGTACCATTCTCTTTGGAAGAAAGTGACTATGCACAGCTCACACTTAAAGGGGTAGGGAGTCATGTTCCACTTCTTTGAGGGGGAGTAAATTTATATACCATTTTGAATTCTTTTGCACGGAAGATTTCTCTATGCCTTCCCATTTATTTATACAATAATTTATATGTACATATCAGTATATACCCACAGACTTTGGGTTGTAATCTGTAACTACTTGTGTTGGTGCCCAAACTATTGTGAGCTCTTTTAGTGGGGTTCAGTGTCCACTTGACCTTTTTGCATCATTTTGTTTTTTGAGTATTCCTTACTTTCTGGAAATATACAAGATGCTCCAGGATCACCTTGTAGTTTCCTTGTTATAGTCCTAGAATCAGTTATTTCTCTAAGGAACCCTGGTGTTTTTATTTGGTTGGTTGGTTGTTTTTGAGAAAAAAGTATGAGGAACCAAAATGTGGATCCTAGTTGTAGATTTAAGTTTAAAACATGAAATGAATGTATTTTTCATCTCTGTAACAATACCACAGAACACTGGCTCAGCACCCGTAGTACAGTGGTTATGGAGCCAGTCATATACCCTGAAGCTGGCAGGTTCAAACCTGGCCTGGGCCAGCTAAACAACGACAACTGCAACAAAATAATAACCCGGCATTGTGGCAGGCGCCTGTAGTCCCAGCTACTTGGGAGGCTGAGGCAAGAGAATTGTTTAAGCCCAAGAGTTGGAGATTGCTGTGAGTTGTGATGTCATAGCACTATACTGAGGGTGACAGCCAAAAAAACCCAAAAACAACAACAACAACAAAAAAAACCCAAAATGAACTGAATAATAACCACGTTTTTACAAAGCTAAACCAACTATTTACAGCTGAAAAGATGGGTTAAAACCATCTTTTTTTAACAAGTTCAGTGCCTTCCAATGCCCAAGCCAAATTTGAGAAATAGATGTAGTATTTGTATAACTGATCTGATATTATTCAGGAAAATATCACATGGTTCCAGATCCTCTTGAGTTAAGCAGAGGGTTAAAAGTCTAGTTTGTGCCAGGCGTGGTAGCTCATGTCTATGATCCCAGTACTTTGAGAGACCTAAGGTGGGTGAATTGCTTGAGCTCAGTAGTTCAAGACCTGAGCAAGAGAGAGAGAAATCCTGTCTTTACTAAAAAATAGAAAAAATAGCTGGGCATAATAGCAGGTACCTGCTCTCCCAGCTACTCAGGAGGCTGAGACAAAAGGATGGCTCAAGCCAAGGGTTTGAGGTTGCTGTGAGTTATAACAGAGTAAAACTGTCTCAAAAAAAAAAAAGTCTAGTTTGCCACTTCATTCATTTTTCTAAAGTCCACTTAGTGACAGGGTAAAGGGAGAGGAAGATATTAGGCAGAGATGATCTTTTAGAGAAGATGGCATTCTGAGATCTGAAAGCCTTGTAGAAATCCTGTGTAGAGTTCCAGACAAACACAGGAAGTGAGGACAAGTGTAGTGTGTTCAAAGAAAAGACCCACAGGGCTGCAGCTTTGTGCGCTAGAGAGATGATTTTTAAAAAAGGTTGTAAAGATAGAACAACTATAGATTTGTAGGACTGGGTGGGCCTTTGAGGGATTGTAATTGGAGAAAAGATATTTGGTTTACATTTTTAAAAGATCACTGGCAGCTATGGATTGAAAGAAGCAGGGTGACTAGTTAGAAGTGTTTATCACAAGGGTCCAGAGAGTGGAATACCAGGGATCAGCATGACTAAAGTGCAAATGAAGATAACTGGATAGATTCAGTGTTTATTATTTAGAAGGGTAAAGCTAATAGAGCTTGCAAATATACTAGATGTGGACATCAAGGAAAGGAAATTAAAAAAAAAAAGTACTCCATGGTTTAAGGCTTAAGTATCTAAGGTAGAAAGTGCCTTTAACTGAGCTGAGGAGGTGAACTCTTAAAGGCAGTTTCCTCATCCATAAAATGAGGGTAAGAATATAAAACTGGACTAAATGAATGGCAGAGTCCTTTTCACACAGATGTCATCAACAGAATCTACTTTTAATCACATAATAAGCTAAACCCTTTCATTTTCCTTACATTGCAAGTAATTACATTTAAAAGTACATACACCCCACACAAAAGTATACATTTCAGACTATATACTTTTCCATTAGAATGTATAGGTTTAAGAATCAGATTCAAGTTCAAATGAAAATCTTTGCTCAGCTCTTTGACTAACTTTGTGAACTTGGAACATTCTATACTATTTTTTATTTTCTCTAAAGTCAGGATACTAATAAAGACTCAAATATGGTACTTTTTCAAAGATTCTAATTTACCAATTCGCAGCCAATCACAGAGAAGTGGTATTATATTAAACTGTACAAAGTCTGACCATATATTTAACTTTTCAAGACAGATTCAGTATCATAATTAAGGCTACCATGCCTAAAAATCTTTGTAAGTCTTCTAGTGTTAATGAAATAATTACGTTTCAGTCTCTACTATCTATAGATAACCACCATGTGCACGTTAGGCCACAGCCATTCCTTTACTTAAGAACCTGAGAGAGGCCCAAGGCTTGATACTATAAAGTATAAATCAGCCATAATTCTTAAGAGAAAACTTTGGGAAAGCCTGCTTTCAAAAATATTAGGATGCAGTATTTTTCAAAATTTCATTTCCTTAAAAGCCTGTAAAAAATCTCAAGAAGCAGCAGATACCTTCTGAGGACAAATGGAGTTAATTATCAAAAAACTCCCACAATAAGCCATCAAGTTCCAAAATTTCAAAGGATATTTATGATCTAGGATCCTTTAGAAATATGTTTGACCTGTTAAAATAAAGTATTATGTTTTTCTCCAGACTCTAAATTCCTTTCCCAATGACAGAGACATTACCAAATTACAATGTCAAAATTGCTAAATTTTTTCATTTCTGATCATTTTTTGAGGTAAAAAAATGCATTTGGATTGTTTAGAAGAGGTAGCAACAAAGAGGCTAAAAGTAGAGGCTTCAGTGCCTTCCACTTCTTACAAACTTTGAAATAAAGACTGTCTAGCTCTTCACAAGTACTGGGCGGGGGGAAATTAACCAATTCCCCAATTCTCACAAATTCAAATGAATATTATCAGCAAATTCAAGATTTTGTAGTAAAAAGTGCTTTTTGTGAACTCTCCCCTTGAAACTCCAGGCCTCGCGTTATAAGGCAAAAAGGGAAAAAAAAGGAAAAAAACTTAACTTTTTGTTTGGCTATCCAGGATGATTTTTGTCCCATGCGCGGAATGGGGGGCTGTCCCTGCATTTGGCGGGAGTTGGGGCGACCCTGGAGCCCCCGAGGGGTCGCTGGGACTGCCCCCGAGGGCGCGGGACGGGCGGAGGAGGCGGGAGATAACCGTGAGCTCTATCTCCCGCGCCCGCCAGCAGGTCTGAAGCAACGAAAAATCGGAAAATTGACTTTGGATCTTAAGGTCCGGGACAGATAAGGACACGGGGCACAGAGAGTGAGGGTGAAGCACCTGATCAGACCCTGGAGGTGCCGGGTCGCAGCCCTGTCACAACCAGGAGCCCAAAGGTGGGGGAGGGGGCATTTGGCGCCTATTCAGGCGGGTGGGGATAGGTAAGTATTCCGGGAAGGAGAAACCGCGCTCGGTCCAGTTTGCCACGACTTGCACCTCTCCTGAAGGATGCAGCATGGACAGGGAGAACCCGCGACCCGCCATCCCATCCCAGCACATTTGGCTTCCCCTTCCCGACCCCTCAGTCTTCCTTCTCCAGGACCCAGGAACCCCCGGCCGCCTGAGGCCCAGCGTGTGGCTGCCCCAGGTTTGGGAGGGTGGCGCGTCAGGGACGGCAGGGTGCGCCCCTCACCGTGCACCCCGCCTGAAATGCGAACCCCCCTCGCGCCCTCTCCCTTCACTCACTGTCCAGGGGGCGAGGGCGCCCGGCTGCTGTCACGGTGCTGGAGCTGCAACTGCAGGAGCAGGAGGATGGCCGTGGGGAGCAGCTGCAGCGGCGCCGGCTCATACCCGGGGACGTGAGGCCCGCCTCAGGTGAAGGAACTGCTCTAGCAGCAGAGAAGCGAGCCACTTGCTTCATAGAGCTGTAGCTCTTAAAAGGCGCCAGCTGGTACTTTTAAAATCTTTGAATTTGGTGCCCAAATCCGAGTGGCCCAATGGGACGCGTCGCCCTCAAGCGCGCACCACTAGGAAAGCCGTAGGCGGGGCTGCTCTCACCCATACCCAATTGGAAGCGGCCGAGGAGAAGCTGAGCCGCAAAGTCCAACCCCCTCCCATCTCACCAGCTCCACACGTCCGGAAAGATGCTGAGGCCGGGGGCGGAGCCTCCGAGCGCGGGGAGGCGGTGGCAGGACCGCACGTGGAGGAAGTCCACCACGCATGCGTGCGCCCATCAAGCGGCCCTCGCCAACTTGGGAAGTGACCTCCTGCAAGTCCTAATTTGAGCCAGAAGACAGCTGCGGCTTCTATCTGAAGACCTCCGATGGATGCAAATGGTAGCTGACTTTCCTCAGTCATCTCACAAGTTGGAGTTAGGTGAGCCGCAACCCTGGTCGTCCGGGAATCCAGACTTTCCGGAAGACGAACCCTCCCCTCAGTCCCGCTTAGCCCGCCTCTCTAGGATTTACGCGCGCACTCTCTTCTCCCTCCTAATAGCGCCCCTCCCTTATCCCCTGCCTCTGCGCACGCGCCTTTGGAGGGCGGTGGCTGCAGAGTTGGCGGGTCGGCGCTTGCGCGGTGGGGGGGTCCCCGGGACTTTCCCTGGAGAGGTGCGGAGGAATGGGTGGCCCCGAGGGACTCCGTGCTCCTCCCAGCGCGTGCGAGCCCACAGGGCGCGACCCTTGCTGCAGTGTTCTCCCAGGGCCTTTCGGCAGGGCTCAAAGTAGGACACTTTTTCCTTGTAAGCACATTTATTTCTATTTTTTAACCACAATTCTGCAGATGCCGTTGTATTGTACGAAAGTTAAGTTTACTGAATTTGAATCTACGCTTCCCCGGGATGTTGTTTCTTCAGGGGCCAAGCGCAAGAGCCACTAATACTGCTTTCCAGAAAGAATAAATAAAAATCTCCAGTCTCTCGGGTTAGAGGCCCCTGCCCAGTTGAATAGTTTTTAGTAATGGCTGGAATGGCTTTAAGAATTAAAATTATACCGTGTCATTAGTGATGCAGAACTTTAAACTATTCAAATATACACACGGAAGCGGTGACAGGGCATCCGTTGAACTCAGCCCTTGGCTACAGCACAGTAATGCAGCAGGATGTAAGATCCCCAAAGCACAAATCGTCATCTTCGGCTGTTTCCACTTTTGCTCTTCAGCAGCCTCTGATAGTAATAGTTGGCTTATATTAATAGTTGAGTGTTCGATACAGTTAGTGACGAGTCCTGTGTGAGGCAGGGTCAGGATTTGGGATTAGTCATAACAGTACTGGGTGGATCCTGACTTTACTTAAAATTTTGATAACCATCTGGATTTTTTGCATTAAATTTCATTTTAAAAAAATGTTACAATACTGTCAACTTAGTGAAATTTTTGACATCTTTCTAAATTTTGCGTCTGAGGCATGTCTCACTTGCCTTAAGCCTGTGGGGCCTGCCGTTTGTGCTGTATTCAGAAGTTTACATATAGATGGGAAGAAATTTGCGATTGATTTCCGTGTATGAAAGAGGATATAAGCATGGAGGGGGGATAGAGAATAGAGGTTAGGGGTGTAGGGCAAGGTTTTTGGATGGTTGGGAAGGTTTCTGAGCCTTTGAGTCAAGATGTGAATGTTAAACTGCCTATGCAAAGAGCTGCAGAATCAACCCAGGAGAGACTGGAATATCTCACTAGGGCTTCTTGAAATTGGGAGAGAAGGAGGTGAGATGGAAGAAGTAGACAGAAGCCAGATCCTTTAGGACCTCATAGGTTTCCATATAGTTTAGACACTTTTCTGATTGCAACCAGTAGCTGTTGGAGGGATTTTAGCAAGTGGGTTATTTGTTAAGTATTAAAACTATAGTAGCTTCTTTTTATGTACTATAAAAAGAACATAAATGTTAGTCTTTAATCCTCATAATAAGCTGAGCATTATTTGATTTTGTCGTGATTGTGCTTGGACATGTAAGTTAATTCTCACCTTGTAGTTCTTAGAACCACAGCAGAGATTCTCAATCCCCTTTTGCAGGATTTTTAAAAAGTCCATGTTCTGTGGTATCCTGGGGAATAATGTTGTTGGGATCCTGGTTGTTAATAGTACATTTTCACATTACTTTCCACTTTGACCTCATTGCAGTTTAAAACTCCTAAGCTCAGGCCAGGCCTGTAATCCAAGCAATCTGGGAGACAGAGGCTGGTGGATCACTTGAGCTGATAATTTGGAGACCAGCTTGAGCAAGAGCGAAACCTTGTCTCTAAAAATAGCTGGGTGTTGTGCAGGCCTATAATCCCAGCTATTTGGAAGGCTGAGACAAAAAGATTGATTGAGCCCAAGAGTTTGAGGTTGCTGTGAGCTACGACGCCATGGCACTCTACCAAGTTAGACAAAGTGAGACTGTCTCAAAAAAACAGAAAACAGCTGAGCTCATACAATTCCTAGCTCAGCCTCCCAAAGTGCTGGGATTTCAGACGTGAGCTACCGTGTCGGCCTGACCTTAGAAGTCTTTTTTTGCCTCTTTTATTTTCAGATGTGAAAATAAATACAAAATTTAAGGGAAGTAAAGGATCTCATTAAAATAGTTGAGCACCTGGAATATAATCTTTTAGCCACAGTTTAAAAGTGTCCTACAGCCTATTTTTTTTTTCTCCCCCCAAAAGGCTGATACATGTATATTACTGGAAAAGTCAAAATTAGTAATATAAAGAGTCAGACACATTTTGTTGCAGACTGGAATAATTTTTCAGTATTTTTTTTTCAGCTTATTGGGTTACTTAATCTTGACGTTAAATGATATTTGAGCTTTAATTGATTATAATTAAAATTTATAATTGACAATGGTTCAATAGGTTCATGGGCACCTGTTAATTTTATCTTTAGTGAAAAACTTAGAAAGGGGCATTCTGTATTTTACTTGCTGCCAGTAACTAGATATCTCTTTCTTCCTGCCTATCAGCACTGTTGGCAAGATAAAGTACAGAGAGAATTGCCCTTAGTCTTTTGTCAAATTCTTATTGCTGACCTACCATGTGCAAAATATTGTAAGGTATATGGCATTAGTTCTCCACCTTCCTAATGCCGGAACCCTTTAATACAGTTTTTCATGTTGTGGTGACCCCCGACAGTGAAATTATTTTTGTTGCTACTTCATAACTGTAATTTTGCTACTACTATGAATCATAATTTAAATATCTGATATGCAGGATGGTCTTAGGTGACCCCTGTGAAAGGGTCATTTGATCCCCAAGGGGGTCAACGGCCCACAGGTTGAGAACTGCTGGTATATGGGAATAATTGGGACATGGTACTTACCCTTGTGTTTACTCACTGTGGGCTTGCCCCATAATAGACTTACTAGATGCTCATTAAATATTGAATATTTTCAGCAAAGGAGATACTGAAAAGAAAAAAAATTTTTTTGAATAAAAGAATCATGAGGTGTTGGGAGGATAAGGTGTATACAATAAAGCTATAATGGAATCCTGGATGAGTCAAATACATTTAAAGTTTTATTTTGGGTTTTTACAGAACAGACACATGTTGGAACATCTATATGTCAGGGTACGTGAATAATTTGTAGGACAAGGTTTTTTAACCTCAACAGTATTAACATTTTGGGCCAGGTAATTTTTGGTTGGGGAGGCACATTTTAGGGTACTTAACAGCATCCTTAGTCTCAGATTCTCCATCCCAGTTGTGATAACTGTCTTCAAATATTGCCAGATCTCCCCTGGAGGACAAAGCTGTGTCTGGATGAAAACCACTACTGTAGGGGATATCTTTAGGGAAATGGGGATTAGGGAGCCCTTCCATGGCAAAAGCAACAAAGTGGAGGAAAGCTTAAATGCAGGTGCATTTATCAGGGAAAATTAATTTGATGTGGGATAAAGGAGGTGATGTGTAAAATGGGCTAGTACAAAGCGATGCTGGATACAGATTATGGATGTATCATGTACACCGGTGAGAGAGTTCTATTAATATATGGGCAGCCATGACCCGGTGCCCATAGTGCAGTGGTTATGGCACCAGCTACAGATACCGAGGGTGGCAGGTTCAAACCCAGCCTGGGCCAGCTAAACTGCAACAAAAAAATAGTCGGGCATTGTGGTGGAAGCCTGTAGTCCCAGCTACTTGAGAGGCTGAGGCAAAAGAATTGCTTAAGCCTAAGAGTTGGAGGTTGCTGTGAGCTGTGACTCCATGCACTCTACCAAGAGCAACATAGTGAGATTCTGTCTCAAAAAAAAAAAAAAACAACAAACCCATATATGTGTGTGTGTGTGTGTGTGTGTGTATAATACATATCTGTGGGCAGCCATCGGGAGGTATTACATGGTTGAGCGAAGAAAGACAAGATCAGGGTCTCTTGCTTTTTAGAAAGATTAATCTACCAGTTAATATAAATAACCAGATAGGATGTGGGACGTCAGGTGACTATTAAAGTAGTCCAAAAGTAATTCCAGACGAGAGTACTGGTCCTCGGCTTAGAGAGGATGAGGGTGTTGCAGGAAGTACAAATTAGCAGTACAGTGAATGTGAGGAAGAGGAATCTAAGGGGACCACATCATAAATGTGAAGCGAGATGGAGAATGCTAGTACCTTGAAAGAAATTGAGATCACACAATGAAAAAGGAGTTATAAAGGAAATGATAAATTTCATTTTAATCATATAATTATTTTCAAAATCTTGAGACTCGCTATTGTAGCTAATGAGTTTTTACTAATTAGTGCTATAGACCCTTTTGAAATTAAGTTGAATTTTGGCTCTTTCTCAACAATCATAACACCAGATTTGTAGACACATACTTTGGATATAAGTGCCGTTAGACACCTATTTAGTACCTATTATGTATTAGTGTTCTGTTCACTCCTGGAGAGGTAAGAATAACTAAAACACAGTCTTGGCCATTGATGAGACATTGTTAGAGGTGTAACAATACTAATCTGTCCTATTCCCTGGGCCATTTTTTCCCATTTCCTTGTTAAGCACAGTCTGAGACAGAATAAACCAGTGAATTTATTTCCATCTTATGTCCAGGTGAGGTGTGTTAGTCTGTTTAGTGTTACTATAACAGAGTACCGCAAACTAGATAACTTATAAAGAACAGAGTTATTTGTGACAGTTTGGGGGACACTCGAGGAACAGGTGTGTGGGCATCTGATGAGGACTGTTACATGCTTCCAAGATGGCACCTTGAATCATTGAATTTTGGGATGTCTTGAGGGGAAGGATGCTGTATCTTCACATGGCAAATGGCAGAAGGGCACAAAGGCCAGACTCCATCAAGCTCTTTTATAACTCATTATTGTGTTATTGAGGAGAGAACCCTCAAAACAAAGGTAGACAGAATGAATATTTTCTAGGTGGAGGGGGAAGGGCAGCATGACAAAAGGCAGGTAGAAGTGACAGTGCCTGGTTTATACCGTCACCTAGTTATAAATGAGGTTCTATAGGTTTGTCCATGCTTATATGTAAGTTGTAACACTACATTTGCCTATTACTTGCAATAGCTTCCTTTCTACATGCAAGTATATGTCAGTTGGATGTTTGTAACTCACTTATTTACTATAATAGCCTCTGTTCCTAAGTACCAGTTGCACATAAGTCAGATGTTTGTAACTAAGGACTAACAGTAATTAAGGTAGTTGTGTTGGTGGATTGCTTGTGCAAACATCTGCAAATTCCAAGGACCTTAATATGTTAAAATTTAGGATTACACTAGGCTGCTTCTGCCAGAATTAGGGTGGTCTACTCTTACCTTTTCCTGGGTGTCTAAAGTCACATTGATCATGTAGGAATAGTTAAGATTAGTAGTAGGTGGAGAAGGAGCCGGTATCAGTTCACAGACCTGCATTACTCTGCATGTGTTCATAATATACCTAGATATGGATTTTAAATTTATATTGTTAAAATCAGCTAAGTATTATGATGTTCTAATGAATGTGAAGTTTAAAAACTAATCAAGAGTTTTTCTTACCCTAATTAGTACAGCTCTCATACCCTCTTTTCCCACAGAGCAAGATATAAAAGAGTGGAGTGGGATGGGGATACAGAGAATAAACAAACTGAATAGCTCCCCCTTATTTACAGAATGAACTTCAACATTCAAGGCTTCATAATCTCAGTCTAATTTCTAGTTGTTATCTATGAGAAGAGGTAAGGGAAAACTAATAGTACCTTATAATATTTAATAACCTGTGAATATGTACCATTCCTAACAACCCTAGAAACTGAAAGACCTGAGAGGATAGAACAGTGGGAGAAACTGAATATGACTGACTGGTCCTGTTGTATTTATTGTATTCTTGAGTTGTATAGGTCGCTGAATGCTGTATTCATTAATATCTTATGAAGGTATTATAGAATGCCTTTCATGAACAGATTGCAGAGGAGAGGGATTCTCTTCAAATTATGATTTGATAACCACCTTAGGTACTCTCTTTCAGTTTTTAAAGTATAAGAGTTCTTTTTTCTGTCTTAATAGCTAACTCCATTATCAATTAAAATTTCTTTATATTAAAACCTTACTGTAAGAAATAGTAAGGTTTGGTCGGCGCCTGTGGCTCAGTCGGCTAAGGCACCAGCCACGTACACCTAAGGTGGCGGGTTCGAATCCCCAGCCCGGGCCCGCCAATGATGGCTGCAACCAAAAAATGGCCAGGTGTTATGGCGGGCGCCTGTGGTCCCAGCTACTTGGGAGGTGGAGGCAGGAGACTTGCTTGAACCCAGGAGTTGAAGGTTGCTATGAGCTGTGATGCCATGGCACTCTACCCAGGGGGATAGCCTGAGGCTCCATCTCAAAAAAAAAAAAAAAAAAAAAAAGAAATAGTAAGGTTTCTCCTGACTTGACCCTGACTAATACAGTATTTAATGTCATGTATCTATTTTATATTTTAAGTTTTTCATAATAAAGTAAAATTTTTGATTACACATTAAATATTTACATAACACAGGGCAAATGAGTGTCTTCCCCTTTGCCTACTTGTAAAGATAAGCCTAAGATTGACAGTCACAGTCATGATTACAGATGGTCTCCAATTTACAATGATTTTCTGATTTTATTATGGGTTTAGTGGGACATAGTTCCCCCTCAGCTCAGGGAGCTCCCCATAACTTATAATTGTATATCCTTTTCATATCGTTAGAAAGCTGAAAATTTGTTAGTCAAAATAAGGGACTGTGTGCTATATAGCTAGCATTAAATGAATTTGACTTAAGATACTTTCAGCTTACTATGGGTTTATTATTGGGAAGTAGCCCCATTGTAAATTGAGGGACATCATCTGTATACTGTATGTTTTTTATTAATACATTGAGAAGTATTTGTTAATTATCTATGTTTTAAGAATATGCATATTACTTCCAACTGTTAATTCATGTTTTTCAAGAGAACACTGGTAATTACTTACATACGCTCTCATTTGCTGTAACAGAATTTTTCTGAGTTATAAAAGTTTTTAATAACAAACTGACTTATACTTTTTGGGAAATAATTTCTACTAAAGATTCATAATCAGCATAGTCCTTCAGGGATTGTACAAGTTCATCCAGTAGATAATCTCCTTGCATAAAAGTTTCAAGATCATGCAGTGACTTGTTTATTCTGTGATCCGTGACCCGATTCTGTGGAAAATTATATGTTCTTATTTTTTCTGATCTTCCTTTAGTTCCAATCTATATGTATAAAACAAGATGTGAGATGCAGTTAGGTTTAGATTCAGAGCAACTTAAACCTATAAATTTAACTTGAGATTAAATTCTTCATTTGTAGAATTTAAGAAACAAGTTTTAAACGTTTTAAATCCCTAAATGACATAAGAACACAATATAGAAGAACACAGGCTTTAAAATCAGACAGATTAATATTATTTGAATCCTACCTCTACCACTTCAGTGCTCTATGATTTTAGAGTGTTCATTTCAACATTAAACTTTAGTTTTCCCGTCTGTGAGATACAAAAAAAAAAATCACTACATGGTGGTGATGTATGTTCTTTGCATCAATGAAGTCATCTTCCTTGGTGGGAAGATGAATTTCCCATACTGAGGAATTCTTTTCTTTCTTTCTTTTCTCTCTCTCTGGGACTAAGTCTGGCTCTCTTGCCTGGACTAGAGTGCAGTGAAGGCATCATGGCTTACTGCACCCTCTAGTTCCCATGCTAAAATGTTCCTCCTGCCTCAGTCTCCCAAGTAGCGGAGACTATAGGCATGTGCCACCATATTTTATTTTCTTTTCTTTGTTTTCTTTCTTTCTTTTTTTTTTTTTGGAGAAACTATGTTGCTCAGGTTGGCCTTGAACTCCTGGCCACCGGTAATCCTCTTGCCTTTGCCTGCCACAGTGTTAGGATTACACTGCACCCACTCCATGTTGAGGAATTCTTAAAGGCTTGGTAGGTATACACTAAATACTACACAGGAAGATAGTAAGTTCAGTATGCTTTCCAATTTTCTTGCTTTTACAATTTCAAAGAATTAAAAATAAAGACTCAGTGTATCTTTAATACAGAAAACAAGATAGAAGTCTTAAGATTTCTATAAAACAAGCAGAGCCCTCAGTTAAGCTATCTAAAAACTGAGTTACGTAAAATATCTTTGTCCTTTAAAAACATTTTTAAAACTGACTTTACCTGAATCTTTCTGGCATTGTATCTTTTACTTGTTTCTTCCTCTAGATGCATGCTGTACAGTTTTGCACGTAACTTTTTCATAGCCATCTCTCTGTTTCTCAGTTGAGATCTCTCTTGTTGGCATTCAGAAACAACACCTGAATAGTGTTATGAGAATTAAAGAGTTTTAATAAGAAATTCTTCTTTTTTTAGCAAGGAATATTCCTTTTCCTTCTCATCCTTTTTCTTCTTCCTTTATGAGGGGAAAAAAAGGACTCTAATAAAAACGAAACTATAAACTTAGTAACTTCTATAGTTTATCAGAAAACTGAAAATTTAAGTTTGAACTGTAGCAAAGTATTTCCATATTGAGGGTATACATACTAAACAGTTAACATAAATCATTTAATATGGATTGTTTTCCTTTAGCTAGCCACCAAAATATTTTTAAAGTAATAACTACTAGAAGTTAAATATCCTATTACTAGAGATAATCACTATTAATATTTTTTGAGGATTTCCGTGTTTTTATATACCCTATATTATATAAGACACATTCCTGTTTAATATGCAGATTTTTCCATAACTAAAAGAACAAAATCATGGTAATCCAGCACTCACATCAACCACTACTGGTTAATGATAATTATGGGAGTTTGAAATCAGTCACAGTAAGACACTCTTGTGTTCTTTCCAGATACTAAGGTTTCCTATCTATCTTTATCACAGGTAAATCACAGTAACAATAATCGTAAAACAAGTCTGCAAAATTTTACACAGGCAGAGAATATTTTGTAAATACTATGTAAAATTTTGTAATGAGTATTATGTAAATGTACATTTAGCAATCATTTCTCATTTTCGCTATGTGTGATGACTTTAGGGACAGTAAGTGGTTCTGCCTCCTAGTATACGGTGGAGACTTAACAAAGACTGAGATGCAGTCTCTTTGCTTAACTGTCTAGAATCAGATTCCTTGGAGGGAGGTGACTAAAATTAATGGAAAGAAACCACTGAAATAATATGCAAAAATTTTCGTGTGTACATGTTTATGGGCAAGAGGTACAAAGGAGTCCATGTTCTCCTACCCCAACAAAAGACTAAGAACCAGCATTTCAGTGTTTTTTTCTGATAAAGAACCTATGATAATTACTTCACTGTGAGGATTTTTTTTTTTAAATAGCTAAAACTATTAAGCATAAACTTCAGAAGGCCACCTAGAACTACCCACTCCTTCTATTCAGTCACTAAATTTCCTGGGTTTAGATCCTTCCCTCTTCCTGGCTTTGCAATTAAAATTAGACCAGAAAATGTCATATCAGCTAAGGATTTAAGTATCAATTCTTAGTATACATTCCTCTGGTAGTTGAGGATCTATTAAAATAGAAAATTAGGCATTTGGAAATGGATTTCTTTCTTCAGTGTTGTGCTGAAGGGATGAGTCCATACGTACCTGTTGGGAGGTGAACTATGCGGACAGCACTGTCCGTGGTGTTCACGTGCTGTCCCCCAGCTCCACTGGCTCGCTTAGTGTCAATTCTCAGATCTTTAGGATTAATCACCAGATTAATCTATACAGAAGAAAAGTTGGGATTTTAAAAAAATTACATATCCCAATTGTATAAAGGTAAGAACTACTGATTTATAAACATGTCATATACAGAATTCATAACAAAACTGAGACGGTTTAAGACTACAAGTAGTTGGAAGTTTTGAACTCTTCCTTTTTAGAAGAGTAGAGAATCAAAACAAAACATCATACAGGGCTCGGCTCAGTGGTTAGGGCACCAGCCTTATACACTAGGGCTGGCGGGTTCGAACCCAGCCCAGGCCTGCTAAAACAACAATAGCAACTATAACAAAAAAATAGCCAGGCGTTGTGGCGGGTGCCTGTAGTCCCACCTACTTGGGAGGCTGAGGCAGGAGAACTGCTTAAGCCCAAGAGTTGGAGGTTGCTGTGAGCTGTGATGCCACAGGATGGTACAGAGGGTGACACAGTGAGACTCTGTCTCAAAACAGAACAAAACAAAACAAAAAAACCCAAAACCATCATATAAGACAAAAACAAACCCACCCTAATCCTCATAAAATGGGATTCTCTTTGAATAACTCCCTTCACACAAACAGAAAACTTAGCTATTGTTAGAAATGTGAATGTATAAACCAAAGGGAGATTCTGTAGAATTTTTCTAAGTTTAAAAAGACTTTAGCAGAGGAAAAAACAATGCTACCTTGAGAACTTCAAGGAAGGGTTTGTTCAATTTCAAATATGTTTTTGGAGACAGAAGTGAAACAAATGGAGATGGTAAGTCATGGGAATAGAGTCAATTCATGAATATCCTGGGATCTTACATCAAGATCCCTGTACCAGCAGCTACCATAAAAAGTACTAAAGTTTCAATAGTATTTTTTCATGGAAAAACAATGATCCATTCGATGAAAACATTTCAACAACCCTGGCAGCAAGAACCCTACACCATTTCTTAGGCCCTCCATATCTCCTCATGTGGCTCCTGCTATGGTCGAAGAAAATGATAGATGGACCTCAGTCTACCATTTTATAGGCCAAGTCAAAATAGAAAACTCCCTTCCTACTTTATCACCTAGCTGTCACAAAAATTTGATCTGAAGAACCTAGTAAGATGTAAAGATAGAAAAACTCTTAACTCAATTACAGAAATTTTTAACAACACTTTTTCACAAAATTAATATAGAAATCCTCGACTGATGCCACAGAGATATAAGAGATTATCTCTGAAAACTACCAGAAATTCTATGTCCAGAAATTTGACAATGTGAGAGATATGGATCACTATTTGGAATCACACCCTTTCCCTAGACTTTGCCTGGAAGAAATAGAGCTCCTGAACAGGCCAATTTCAAGCACTGTGATCAAAGAAACAATAAAAAAACTCCCAACAAAAAACATGCCCTGGTCCTGATGGCTTCACACCAGAATTCTATCAAACCTTCAAAGACGAGCTTATTCCCATACTGCAGAAATTATTCCAAAAAACTGAGGAGGAAGGAATCTTCCCCAAAACATTCTACAAAGCAAAAATCACCCTGATACCAAAACCAGGAAAAGACCTAACTAAAAAGAACTTCAGACCAATTTCACTAATGAATAAAGATGCAAAAATTCTCAACAAAATCCTAGCCAATAGATTACAGCTTATCATCAAAAAAGTCATACATCATGATCAAGAAGGTTTCATCCCAAGGATGCAAGGCTGGTTTAACATACTCAAGTCCATAAACATTATTCACCATATCAACAGAAGCAAAAACAAACACCATATGATCCTCTCAATAGATGCAGAAAAAGCATCTGATAAAATCCAGCATCCTTTTTTAATTAGAACACTGAAGAGTATAGGCATAGGTGGCACATTTCCTTAAACTGGTCGAAGCTATCTATGACAAATTCACAGCTACTATCTTACTGAATGGAGCTATACTGAAAGCTTTTCCACTTAGAACTGGAACCAGACAAGGCTGTCCTCTTGCCATTACTATTCAATATAGTGTTGTACAATTAGGCAAGTCGAAGAAATAAAGGGCATCCAAATAGGAGCAGAGGAAGCCAAACTCTCACACTTTGCTGATGATATTATATTTAGAGAACCCCAAAGACTCAACAACAAGACTCCTAGAAGTCATCAAAAAGTACAGTAATGTCTCAGGATATAAAATCAATGTTCACAAGTCAGTAGCCTTTGTATACGCCAATAAGATGAGAAGCTACTTAAGGACACAACTCTCTTCACCATAGTTCAAAGAAAATGAAATACCTAGGAAAATACCTAACAAAAGAGGTGAAGGACTTCCATAAAGAAAATTATGAAACCCTAAGAAAAGAAATAGCAGAGGACATTAACAAATGGAAGAACATACCATGCTCATGGAACAATCAACATTGTTAAAATGTCTATACTTCCCAAAGCAATCTGATTTAACACCATCCCTATTAAAATACCAACATTGTACTTTTAAGAATTGGAAAAAAGGATTCTGCATTTTGTATAGAACCAGAAAAAAACCCAGATAGGGAAGTCAATTCTTAGTAATAAAAATAAAGCCAGAGGCATCAGCATACCAGATTTTAGGCTGTACTACAAAGCCATAGTGGTCAAGACAGCATGGTACTGGCACAAAAATAGAGACACAGACATTTGGAATCAAATAGAAAACCAGGAAATGAAACTAACACCTTACAACTACTTAATCTTTGATAAACCAAACAAGAACTACACTGGGGGAAAGACTCCCTATTCAATAAATGGTGATGGGAGAATTGGATATCTACATGCAAAAGACTGAAACTGGACCCACACCTCCACTCACAAAAATTGATTCAAGATGGATAAAGGACTTAAATTTAAGGCATGAAATGTTAAAAGTACTCAAACAAAGCATAGGAAAAACACTGGAAGATACCGGCTTGGGGAAGGACTTTACGTAGAAGACTGCCATGGTAATTGCAATAACAACCAAATAAACAAATGGGACTTAATTAAACTGAAAAGCTTCTATATGGCAGCTAAGTAGATAACAACCAAAGTAAGTAGACAACCTACACAATGGGAAAGGATATTTGCATATTTTGAATCAGACAAAGGCTTAATAACTAGGATCTGTAGAAAACTCTAATTAATCCACATGAAAAAAGCCAACAATCCCATAGATCAATGGGGAAGAGACATAAATGGAACCTTCTCTCAAGAAGACAGATGAATGGCTAGCAAACATATGAAAAAATGCTCATCATCCTTAATTATTAGAGAAATGCAAACAAAACCACCCTGATATATCAGGTAACCCCCAGCAAGAATGGCCCACATCACAAAATCTCAAAACTGTAAATGCTGGCGTGGATGTGGAGGGACACTTTTATACTGCTGGTGGGCCTGTAAACTAATACAACCTATTTGGAAAGAAGTATGGAGAAACCTCAAAGAACTCAAGCTAGACCTCCCGTTTGATCCTGCAATCCCATTCCTGGGTATCTATCCAGAGGAAAAAAAACCTTTTGTCACAAGGACACTTGCACTAGACTGTTTATTGCAGCTCAATTTACAAGTGCCAAAATGTGGAAAGAGCCTAAATGCCCCCCAACCCAGGAATGGATTAACAAACTGTGGTACATGTATACTATGGAATACTATTCAGCCATTAAAAAAATGGAGACTTTATAGCATTTTTATTAACCTGGATGGAAGTGGAACACATTATTCTTAGTAAAGCATCTCAAGAATGGAGAAGCATGAATCCTATGTATTCAATTTTGATATGAGGACAATTAATGACAATGGCATGGGGGGGAGGGGAAAGCTGAGAGAGACAGAAGGAGGGCAGAGGGTGGGGGAAAGAAAGAATTGAGAGAGGGAAGGGGGGGTGGAGTCTCAGTGTGTGACACATCTTATACCCTCAATGAATCCCCAACAATTAAAAAAAAAAAACGAAATCCTCAAACTCTTCCCACAAAGCATCCACACTTCATCCAGAAAACCAAGTCAAATATTTCTTACTACTTTTTAGCAGAAGGGAAATTAAACAAAAGAGAACTTCTAAACTAAGTTATCTTACAAATATGGACTGAGAATTGCTTTGTGAGAATATATTCATTATGAACACTATAAAAATGTTTTTATTTTAATATGATTCAATTATATTATCCTATTAAAAAGCTGGAAATTAGTGACACAAAACAGAAGTTGTTTTTTGTTTGTTTTTTTGAGACAGAGTCTCAAGCTGTCACCCTGGGTAGAGTGCCATGGCATCATGATAGCTCACTGCAACCTCTAACTCGGGCTCAGTTTTTTCCTATTTTTAGCAGAGATGGGTTCTTGCTCTTACTTAGGCTGGTCTTGAAGCCATGAGCTCAAGCAATCCACCTACCTTGGTCTCCCAGACTGCCAGGATTACAGGTGTGAGCCACTGTGCCCAGCCAAAACAAAAGTTATTATAAAGGCAACCAGTCTACATTCAAACAGTATTATTTCACCCACAGAAAAGGCTACACAATGACTACATTAGTGGAGAAAACTTCTTCTATAGATATTACAAGACTAGATCATTTGTAAATTCTTAATTCTTATCATCGATTCACTTGATCTTAGCCAAAAGGCCAAGAAGTGATATTATCAATCTATTGTAAAATGATAGTTTTTTGGACTGAAATAATAGATTATCATAAGCAACTCAAAATATGTGAGGAAGACCAAATGGAAAGGAAAGGAGATACTCAATTCACTAAGGTCTGAGTAAATTCTGGAGGCAAACATTTTGGAAGCCTAGAATTCCAAGGAGAGGGGCTTACCGTGCCTCACCTCAGTCGGCTGGGGTAATACTGCCACAGTCATGGTGCTCGTGTGAATGCGGCCTTGCCTCTCTGTCTTTGGCACTCTTTGTACTCTGTGCACACCCCCTTCAAACTTGAAATGCTTATAGGCTTCTGAACCCCCAATGCTGGCAGATGCATGTCTAAGGCCACCTTGAAAACATAAGGGGAACAATTCATTTTACTATCCCTGCCATTTATCAATAGTTGATCATCACATCTACTCTCTTGAAATATATTCAAATGAGTCACAAAAGGATTTAAGCACAGAGATTCTGAAACATTAAAATATTCGGTGTTTTATACTTATCTTTATTGCCAACAGCTATTAAACATAAAGCATTTAGAGGCTAATGAACTGACATCAATAACACACATCTAAAAGACCATTGGTCATGCAGTGGTATTAGCAAATGACTATCTACTGTGTCTTACAGGCCATTTAAAAAAAAATTCATATATTTGTATTCAAATTTATTAGGTAAATGATGAGCAATCCTTGTAAGTTCCAAAGCCCTAGTAGTCATGATCTTTCCCACCCTTTTCCTAAGACACGTGCAGATAAAAATCCACACTTTACCTGAAACAATTTGAACAGTTTACTGACCTATTTCACTTGGAAAATATTCCAGGGTTTCAAAATGCCATCTTTTAAAAGCAGCATATTGCTGATACATATCAAATATCTCTGACGTAAACAACATAGCCTCCTGACCCCCAACTCCTGCGGTCACCTCTAGGATCAAGTCGTTCTCATCTGTTTCTTCTGAGGGAACCAAAAGTAAGATAATCTGTAAATACAAAAACAGCACCCCCCCTAAAATTAAAAGTTAATTAAACCTTATCCCCCCGCAAAGTTAAATGATTAGATTCAGGAATTTTAAACATGTTTTTAAATTAAGTTTCTTTAAGCACATAATTTAATATTGCTGAGGACTGTCAATTATCTTGCCAGTCAGAATGGTATTATACATCACTTTCATAAAGTATTGTTGTTACAAAACTGTATTATAAATGCTACAAGATTTAGCTGAAACTTGCATGCTTGTTTTATTGCCTCTTGGAGTTCTTATATGCTTTATATCAATTCTCTATTCAGTTAATAAGAATTAAGTGCTTGCTGTGAGTAGGGTATTATACTGTGTAGAACACAAAAGATTCTATTTCTGTCCTTTTAAAATTTAATGCCTAGTAAGGCAGAAAAACAAAAACACTCAAGATTGCATTTATATTTGTTTTAAACTTCCTTAATAGATTAAAAGGCCCTAAGAGATGATCTGGTCCAATTCCCTCATTTTACATGTAAAGAAAACTGCGGTTAACAGAGGTATAAATTACTTGTTAAAGTGCAAAGTGTTAGTTAATGGCCAAACAGGTACAAGAACTCAAATCTTTTTTGCCCAAATAGGTCTTTCTCTTATTGCAATACTGTTTTAGGTATTGTCTGTACCAATTATGGAGATCTAGAATAAAGGCTTCTTGGGATAGTAATAAAAGCTACTAATACTTATTAATATATGGCAGACATTCTGCCAAGCACTGTACATAGTTTAATTCTTTTTATTTATGTATTTGAGAGACAGGGTCTCACCCAGGCTGGAGTGCAGTGGCATAATCATAGCTTACTGAAACCTCAAATTCCTGGCCTCAAGTGATCTTCCTGCATTGGTCTCCTGAAGTGTTCAGATTGCAGGCATTGGCCACTGAGCCTGGCCACATTAATTCTTAAAACAATTTTGGATAGGTACTGCTAACAGTTCTACTTTAAGATGTAAAACTAAGTGAAGAGGGGTTGAATAATATACAACTAGAAAGTGGAAGAACTAGAATTGAACCCAATGTACCAGAATTCTAAACTATCACACTTCACCTTGGTCAAGATTTTCCATCTGTCTAGCCTCTGTTAATACAACACGATCAATGAAATCTTGAATAGATTTTATTTCTTTTAGCTGCTTACTAGCTACTGAGCTGTATACCCTTTAATATATATTCTTCTCATTCACAAAAAATTTAGAAAATGAGTAAAAGACAAGCTACACTAGACTTTTCACCTTATAGTGGAATTCTCCCTCTAGAGCAGGATTTAGCAACATCATTTTCAGGAAGTTTCATATTTGGCTAAAGAAAAAGCAGAATCTCAAAATTAAGCATTCACTGTCCTGGTTCCATCCTCACCTTCACATGTTCTTTCACTTATCCCAGGAGATAACTGCTGTCACTCTTTGTGCTTTGCAGAATTAGCAAAGAGTGGCCCTAATTTCATATGATCTTTCTTCATCTGATCCCTTTATGTTCTCCTGCACTTCTCCTGATGTAAAACCAAAGCAGTATCTTTCAATACTTAACAGCCTAAGGGCCTATTCTAAGTGTACAATTCTGATAGTGCCAGAGACACAAATATTCCCAGCCCTGAGGAGCTCAGTCTACAATTATTCCATGACCTCTTTTACTCAGTACCTACCTCACACCCCCTTAAAACCAAAAGAGGGGAGATTCGCAGATATGCCAATATTTCACTGCCTTTCCAGAAAACACAATCAATGTGACATTTGTCTGTGAGAGCTCTACAGTCTTTTTTGAAAAAAGCAGATTTAGGCGGTACAAGTATGTATAAAGTGTACAATGGTGCAATCCTTTTAATATGATTAAAACAGGACCACATTGAAGTCTGTCTTTTTCTGCTTTAAAAAGCAGTTTATCAACAGTGGTGATCTTCATTTCATAGTATATACATATGTCAAAATGCTGCATCATACATCTTAAATAGTATAACATTTTGTTAGTTATACTTGAACAAAGCTGAAAAATAAAACCAGCCAGTTTATTCTAAATAGTAACAAACTAGTTATTTCTTGAATTATTTTAGTAATCCTCTACTAAAGTCCATAAGTAATGGCACAAATGCTTTATTCTTTGCACACATACCATACCTGATGCTTCAACTGAGTTATTTCTTTTTTATACAAAGTTATTTCATTCTCTGCAAGTTTCCTTAAATCTTCATTCTTATCTAAGAAAAAAAGGCAGCAGTTAAATTTTTCTTTATTAATATTAAATTGCCAGCACACTTACAGTTGATTATTGTAGCTGAACGGAAAAATAAAATGTGTTTTCTTGCCTTTTAATAAATGGTAATTAAATGTAGCATCTTATGCATTTGTTTTCATAAGCACGTGGGTGTAAAAAATACAGAGAAGCTAAACTTTTCTACAATTTCACCTCCATAGTCACATTAATAAATATACTTTTCACTTTCCAACTTAGATTATACAATAAAAAAAAAATGAATGAATCTAGCTAGTCAGAAACTGACAGAAGGGGAACAAATGTTCCCACAGTTGAACCAAAACTGAATTAAAAAATTTAAAATTACTTATTGCCTTATTAGTAAATGATCCATTTATATAAAATAAGCATCCACCTAAAAACATTTACTAGACTCTGCCTAATGTTTATAGAATGTTGATATAATGTATTCCCTACTCTCTCTGGCTTTATCTTTGTTGTTCCATCTTTAAGTTCTCATTTTTTTCTTTACAAAACATACTTTTTCATTCCTCTTCCCTGTGGACAATAGAAATATAGTAAAGAAGAGAGAAAACAGGACATTTTTTTAGCTACTACAAATTGTTTTTTATGATAAAGTGAAAGTTCAAACACTTAACAAAGTATCAGTTTGTACACTTATCTATTAAAAACCAACCATGCTGGGAACTGGGGATAATATACATATAAGACCCGCCCACAAGGCAGGTTTATCGATAAGTTTTATTTTATTTAGATTTTTCTAGGGGAGAAAAACTTACAAAGAATAGCAACCCAAAACACCATGTAATCAATATTAAAACGGTAGCAACTTGAAGGAATTCTGTTTGTTTTGGGAATGGGCAAAAAAAAAAAAGGAAAGAAAGATTAACTCATTAACTCAACTAACAACAGCATTCTCTTCCTAAGGACAGGAAGCACTGGTGGGAATTATTTTGACTTGTGTATGGTATGGCAAAAGTTAGGTAAAATGGAAAATGTGACTTAGGAAAAGGAAAAATGAATTCTAGCCCTAGCTCACCTCTCTTAGGGTGCTCTCTAGGGCAACAAGCTCAACTTGTCTGAGTCTCAGTTATGAGGAAAATAGAAGTTCTGAGCTGGATGATCTCTGTTGTGTCTTCAGTTCTGAAATGTTAATGTTTTGCAAGGCCAAGTATATTAGAACCAGGGTCTAGAAGTAATAATACTACCTTTTAAAAAACACAACATAGGGGCCAGCCTGAGGAGGAGCGAGACACCCATCTCTAAAAATAGCCAGCTATTGTGGTGGGAGCTTGTAGTCCCAGCTCCTTGGGAGGCTGAGGCAAGAGAATCACTTGGGCCCAAGAGTTCGAGGTTGCTGTGAGCTGTGATGCCGTGGCACTCTACCCAGGGGGACAAAGTGAGACTCTGTCTTAAAAAAACAAAATAAAATAAAAAACCCAACATACCCAAAATGTTATTATTTCAACATACAGGAAATACAAAATTAATTTTAATACCAAGTCTGAAATCTTCTATACTTTACAGCACATCTCAATTCAAACTAGCCACAACAGACACTCCACAGCAACGAGCATGGCTTTTGACGACAATACTGGTCCACGCAGCTCTAGAGGGTTGAGACTGAGGAGTTATTCATAGTAACACACGAGTTCCTTAATTTCTCTTTTAATATCATAAATCAGCATATGTTTATGAGGCACCTTCTCCTCTGCCTACGAAGATATAAAGATGTTTAGTTTCCCCATACTAAAAGGGTCCTTTTCTTTTCAAGCCCTGAAGTAACTGCATGTTGTCATCTCTTTTCCCATCAAAATTTCTGGAGAAAAAATGCCATATTTTTTATTTTTCTGTTAACTGTGATTTACTTCTTAAATTGTTACAATGGATCCAATAATCACATGGACAAAAAGTAAAAAGAAAATCATATGGACAGTAGCGATCTTCGTCTCATATTACAGTAGAACCTCCGTAGCTGACCACCTCTATGCAGTCATCACCTCAAGCTGACCAAATTTTCATAAACCAGACAGGCACCACATGTACGTATCATATAATAGGCCTAGTTCCTTAGTTGACCATCTCTATATATTGACCAGTTTTTTACAGTCCCTTGGGTGGTCAACTTACAGAGGTTCCACTGTATATGTATATCAAAACACTGCACCAAATACCTTAAATATGTAAAATCTGACAATTATACTTCAATAAAACTTGAAAATATAACCCAGTTTATTTTAAATAGTAACAGATGAAAAAATTTTTTATTAAAATCAGCAGTGACAAAGCTATCAAATCTAATGACTTTTTTCAGTGTGAGCTAAAGAGATGAGCTTTACTTTCCTAAGTCAGGTACTGACAATCCCTCACTTCTTGAAATTTCCTTTAACTGGTTTCTACAGCTTCACTTATTTACCTGGTTCAAGGTTCCAAAGCTCTTCCTATTCTTCCTTGAACTTTTATAGCTTTCTTTGTCTGCTCCTCAAACCCTGTGTATTTCTGGCCTTGTTAGGCTTGTTTCTTCTTCACAAATTTTCCTTGAGTATTCTCATGCACATCTAAGGTTTTAACTTATCATGTACTATATATCCTGAGAGCTCTTACAGGACTATTCAAGCTCAGTTTTTGCCCTAAGCCAGTAGTGTTTTTTTTTTTTCCTCCTAGACTAGTATAGATATCTTTATATGAATGTCCTTCTTGTAGCTATTTTTACTTAACCTGGCCATTCAATGTAAAACTCATCTTTTTCCTAAATGTTATACTTTCATTTTAATCAGAAAGCCTAAGACTGTTCTTACAATTCTGCCTGTCCTTCATGCTTTTCAGGTTATAGCCACCAAATCTTGTTCCTCCCCAGAATGTCTTGGGAGTCAGACTTGTGCCTGTCACCACCTCTCCCTTGGACTGTATCAACATTCTCCTCCCTAGCCTTTCAGCCACCAGGATTTCTGGAGAATACTCCAATACATCCTCAACACTGGTGCCAACATTAACTTTTCTTTATAAAGATGTCACTTAAAAACATATGCTAATTTCCCATGGCCTATAAAAACAAGTTAATATTCTTTGACGTGTAAGCTTAATTATCTTTCTAGTTTCGAGTTTCTATTACCTTATCATTTCCACATCTATTCAATGCACCTCCCATATTGTATTTCCCAGTTTGGTACCCTTTTTTTTTTCTTGAGACCAAGTGTCTCACTTTGTCATGTTTGGTAGAATGCCATGGTGTTATAGCTCACAGCAACCTCAAACTCTTGGGCTGAAATGATCCTCTTGCTTCAGCCTCGCTAGTAGCTGAGACTACAGTTGCCTGCCACAATGCCTGGCTATTTTTATAGGCAGGGTCTCACTCTTTGCTCAAGCTGGTCTCTTAACATCTCAGCTGAAGCAATCCACCCAGCTTGGCCTCCCAAAGTGCTAGGATTACAGGCATGAGCCACCATGCCTGGCCTCCATTTTTGTACCTGTTCCTATCCCTGCTGGTCCCCTCTGCTTTCCATTCCCTCCCCTTCCACCACCTAACAAGCTCCTGCTTACCCTTTAAGATCCATTTAAACGCCTGCCTTTGCTTTTTTATATAACACTCTGCTCTTTTCCTGCAAAAATTAAACACTAATATATTTATATTTTTACTTTACTTCTTATGCGTCTCTCTTCTGTACTAGGCTGTAAATAGTTCTAAAATAGTTCCCTAAATTTCTGCTAATTGTGTGTGACACATTGACAAAAGACATTTTGTTATTTAAAATGTCAGCAATACCTTTCTAATATTCTATTACTGTCTGTATAGTTTGAGTTTTAAAATCACTAACCCTAAAATCCGGTTGGATTTTAAGTTTGGCTTAAGCTATGAAACCAATTTAATTGTTGCCCAAAGGATATTTTTCCCAATACCATTATTAGCCTTTGTTTTTTAAAACTCTAGGAATACTTTTACTCTTAAATCACTTTAGATTCCTCTTAACTCTAACTTGGACTACTGTGTTAGCTATCTTTTTCCTGGAGTCTTCAATCCTTTTGTAGGTTGGGTTCTAAATTGCCACAAATCAAGGTTCCTAAGAAACAAAACTAATTCTATTACTCCCCAATCTAATATCTTCTGCTGGGCCTTTCAGACAACAGGATAAAAAACAGCCTCTTAGGTTAATATTTGACTCCCCTTACAAAGTGGTTTGGAGCTGCTACTCCCAATAAACTTTATTCAGCCTTGGTCAACGAGTACGGTGCATCAGACTGGGCAGCCCAATCCCAACTCCATTCCTTACAAACTGTAACTCTGGGCTGAGTTACTTTACCTCTTTATGCCTTAGGTTCATTTTTTGTCACATGGGGCTAACAGTACCTACCTCAAAGTTAAGTGAATTGGATGAATTAATGCATAAAGAAAGCTTAGCAGTGCTCTATTAAGGGATCGATAAAGATTAAAACTATTAGCATATTCAGGTATATCCTTTAGGGGTGGGTCTTTAGATCAATCAATGCAATGCCTCCCCAAACATTCTTGCTCCTTATTTGTTCCTACGTTTGTGTTTCTTTTAACTTATTAATTGTATTATACGTAGTTCTGTCTACCTCAATAGACTGCGACCCTCTCTAGAGCCTGGTCATTCCCTGGACCGACAGCGCGGCATCCCCAGGAGTTTGTAGTGATGCAGAAATTAAGCCCCAAGCCAGATTCAAATGCAGGCGAAACACCTGAGATACCTGTTAAAATACACATGCATAGGTCTCAGATTTTAAGTCCTCAGTCTGGTTTTAACCAGCACTACTCCTGACACTCGTGTATATGGTCTTCCTATACCACTTTGAGAAACACTGCTCTCAAGTCCAAAGACACAGTGAATTATTTGTCCTTAGTGAACTAATGAGCTTCTGCCATAGAGTATGCAACCAATAAACGTCCATGTGAATTCTGTGAAAGAGAGCAGAACATGATGGCAAGGGCGCACAAGACAGCCAACAAACAGGAGAAGACGGGATCAAAACGCACGTCTTGACTTCTGATCCAGAACAAATCCAGCTGCCAGTGATCAGCTTCAAATTCGGTGAGTGTGGGCACCCGGCCTGTGCCTTAGTGGAAAAAGCACACGAAGCGTCAAAAATCTGCTCTAGCACCGCTCTCTTGGGCCGCCCTTACCACGCAGCAAGTGTTCGGTCTCTCGCAGCTCTCGCTCCTTGTCGCTCAGCAGTTTGGTCGCCGCCACCAACTCTGGTCTCCGGACGTCGGCCCGGGCTCCAGACCCTGCCTGGCGCTCGAGGAAGGTCCGCAAGGGCCCGCCGCTGGCGAACAGCTCCTCCAGCTGCCGGCCCCCACAGCTCAGAGGCCGGCGGGCTGGACGCGCGGCCCAGCGGGCCCAGAGGCACCGGCCTGAGCCCCACCGCAGCCAAGCCCGCATCTCTAGTTTGAGTCTGCAGAGTACCGGCAGGAGGAAATTCCGGATGGACCACGTCTCGCGACACCAAACCGAGCCCGGAAGCGGGGGCCAGAGCGGACCAGGCCGCCCAGCGCATGCGCTGTGGTGAAGCGCCGCCCGGAAGCTCTGCCGGGAACTTCCGGCCAAGCGAGGATGCGGCAGGATTCATGGGGCCGGAAGTCGAAGCTGCCCAGCCGGGAGCAGTAGGGGCGGGGATGTCATCGTGTGTCTGCGGGTGGCCGCGGCCACTTTCAAATCAAATCCCTCAGCACACGTGCCCTGGCGATCTTAGACTGAAAGGGGAAAGTACCAAGTTGCTGCTCTGCTGAAGGCACAGAATGGGGCTTCGAGAAGCTCTGCAGAGGTCACGGCCATGGAAGTCGCCTGTCCCTAGTGCCAGCCTGGCTATTAGAGCCAATGATAGGACGGTCGCGCGCGTGTGTGTTGATTCCTTTTCCTTTTTTCCTGCTCTTGTTTCTCTTTTCGATGGTGAGTTAGGTCCATTTTAACCAGGACGTGAGAAGTGTATTCTAAGACACCAAATAAATTTGCAAAATCTGCGTCTCCTGCCCTGCAACTGCCACGTAATTAACTTGCTTTCAAAACACTTTCTTCCTCACTTGGGTTCTTTCTCCCAGTTTTCGCTAGCTACTTCTTAAAGAGGTTGAGTGTATCCGTGTTAAACTGCGGCACTCAAAGACCCGAGTCCGCTGGTCCAAGAACCAGTCCCATCGCAAAAAAACTGCACGTAGCAGATAATGTGTTAGGAATACTAAAGTTAATTGTGGTATAATGCTTTCCCGTTTTCAAAAGACACCAGAGAAACGGAGATGATGGAGTTAACGCAAGCAAGCGCTCAATTTTAGAGCTAGTATTGCCTATTTGGGAAATACCTAGCTATTAACAGTAGCTATTAAGAGATGATCTGTTGAGAGAAAATGACATATTTTAAGAGCTTATGAATTGCTTTAAAAAATAAAATGGTAAAAAATAGCTCTTAGGTTAAAATAGCCCTCCATAATCTAATCAAAACTATTGAGGTTAGGTATAAAATTCTTAGAAAACGAGTTTGCATTACCTCTATTCATGACTTAGCATTTCATCTGAATGCAGAGATGGAAGAATTAAATGATTCACAGAAAGCAAACATAATTTTGCTACTTAAAAGCTCCAACTAACCAACCTTGGGTCTTCATTTTACTTTGTGTATTCAATCTACACTAATTTATAAAATTGTCTTGTAAGACAGTGGTTGAAACCCATTTTATTTTAATTCTGAGTATAAATCAGGATTGGTCAAGTTGTTTACAACTCTATTAGAAACAGCTATTTCTCCTGTCTAAACTCACCCTTTAATTTTTTTAACCATAAAAATGATGAGTCATTTGATTTCAAAACGATAAATCTTTCAGCTGAATCCTCAAAACATACATTATTTCAAGAATATATTTTATTATTTATAAAATGCAAAATAACAATACCTGAGGAAACAATGTAAAGAATCTAGCCTGAATTTATTATTTTCCTTCAGGTGCCTAAGCAATTTGAATAATATGCAAGTGTACCTTTTATTCCTACAGTTTTGTACCAATGAGGAAACAGTAGATTTGTCTAAGGATAATTGGTGAGTTCTTTATTAATTCAAAACATTATAAGAAAGTCAGTGTATGCATATGCATTTTACAATAATATCCATAGATTTCCACAATATAGTCAAATTAAAACAGCTGTAGTTTGATTTATTTCGAAAATCCAAAATTAATATACCAGTTTGAGATTTACAAATGTTCTTACATTATTGTCATGCTCAAATTTTATTACATGATGAAAATCGTAGCATTTTCAAGAACTGTATTATTATACATAGGTAAATGATAAAATAGATCCAAGGAAGGGAGAATTTAAGAAAACAACTAAAATTGGAGGAACCATAATCCGGATTACCTATTCAAATTATTAGTACCTACAGTTATTCTGGCATTGCAAAATAACCAAGCATGGTGTCTCTTGAGTTGTATTCATGCATTCAAAACTTCGTTATAGCCCACTAATAAATATTGGTGGAGTCCAATATATGGATATAAATTGTTAAGTATAATGAACATGGTAGTAAAAAATTATACACCTTCAATATGATAAATTTTACAGAACCATACACATGGAAATTCTTTTTAATATTTAGCAAACATTTTAAAAATCATAAACAATAAACAATTTATTTATGACAAATAGGTTAAAGCCAGGGGAGGAAATATCAAGTCTTACACATTGTTTCATAGTGAGTATATGTCATACTCCTTATTCAGCGGAAGGCATTATAGAAAAGCATTAAGCAGAGTGGTTATTAATCTAAATTATAACAGACTAAGATCTGTGTATGTAAAATGTGTAGAGGATTAAGGTAATTAATTATACAGCTGGTTCAGGGGAAAAAATTATTTTCACCCCTCTTAAGCAAATGTCCACACTAAGACTTTCAGAGCTTCATTTTTCCATTTCACTTTTCAGTTCATTGTATTTTCATTCCAGTATTTGTTAGTAATCATTTAATAAAACTTAATACTAGTGTTGAGGAATCTGCTAAGATTTTTTTCAGTTCCATGTAAATGTCCAGAGAACTTACCTTCAATATAATCTCTTTAAAAATGTATTACTTTATGGTGGAAAATGCTAAAAGATACTGACTCATTCTAGTGGTCAAAGTTAACATTAACAGCTAAGAGGAGCCTAAAGTTTAAGAAACTGTCCCAGCTAACAGGAGTCATGATGGTGGCAGGTACCTGTGATATTTTGTGATAAGAATGGCGGGGCTTTATCTCTGTGATCTTCCTTCCCACAATCCTTATCGAGTCATGAGAAAAACAGATCTTCACGAAGGGATATTCTACAAAAAAACAGGCTGATACTCCTCAAAACTGCCAAAGCCATCTAAAATAAGGTAAGTTTGAGAAACTGTCACAGCTAAGAGGCGCCTAAGAATATGTGACAGCTAATGTAATGTGGGGTCCTGAAAGGGATCTTGTGCTAGAAAAAGCACCAAGAAAATCAGAATAAAGGCTGGACTCAGTGCATCAATACTGGTTGATTTTTGAACCTTGTCCCACGGATCTGGTGTATGGAACTTCTCTATACTGTCTTTGCAGTTTTTCTGTAAATCTAAAACAATTCAAAACAAAAGGTTTTACTAAAACATTACCCCCTTTTATTAATTTTTTATTTTCATGGTAAGATTGTTAAAGAAAATCATATGACCTTCATATTAAAAAAAAATATTTTCTAATGCTCAATTTCTTCTAATTTAGTCTTCACTCTTTCCCCATTTATATATTTGGCAAATGACTTAATATTTATATTATTTATATTATTCCTATCCTGGTTGTTTTGTTTCCTTTGGAAATAAAATTTTCAAATGATTTGCCCTATTTAAACTTCAGTTTTGATCTTCAGTTCTCTTTTTCTCTCTCTCATACATGTGTGTGCGTCAGAGAAAGAAATTGAAGGAAATATTTATAGAATGTAGATTTGAAATACTAGTAAACTGAAAATAATTTCGATCATATTATTGAACAAAGCAATAACACTGATATGGCCCCATCTTAAAGTAACATTGTATTTTGATGAATAATTATATTTTTAAGTATGTATGGTTATTTATTTATATTGTTTGGGATTCATTGAGGGTACAAAGTAAGTATATGTTTTAAAACAAGTAGGACAAAACTGCAATAAAATGACCCTTAATATAGATATTCCTGAAAAATAGTAATTATTGAGCTGAATAACTTTTATAAAATATTACATATCACTTTATTCTTTCCATGTTTGTTTATTTAATGCTCATGGCCATCTTATTAACTATTATATTCCTCATTTTAAGAAGAAGCAGCATTTATCTCAAAGGAGATAAATGATTTGCCCAAAGTTTATATGAGACAGAAATGTAACTTGAAATCAGATTTGTAATTCAAGCTTCCTAAAGTTTTCACACTATACTCCATATGTGAATCCATGAACATACATTTCCATCAGTAAGCACTGTGTGTAGCATCCTTTTAAAACCAGCAACAAGAGCTAGATCTATAGAAAGGATATGTATCAAAACCTAGGATAGAAGAGCAATCTGTGTAACTAGTACTCTAAAACATTTATTTCTAACTATTTAAAGTTGTAATGCTGTGATGGCAGGTGTAAGTCATCAGATTTAAAATTCTGAAGTTTCTGAAATGGTAGAGATGCCAATATAAGAAACAATAAGAATAAATTTCAAGTTAAACATCTGATGTATAAAAAAAATACTACATCTGAATGTTGACATCAGTGCTTAATAGCATTCCTTTTCTCTATTCATTTTAGAGCTTCTGTCACAGGAATAAAATTAATTCTCAACCAAAAGCTATTACCAGTTACAATGGCACTCAGCCTTCAGTAGCCTTTTCATTAGTGACAAAGTCTTGAATATCCCTCTAAATTCATCTGAAAAGATGTCACTTGGGGCTGGAAAGGACTATACTTTTGAGACTAATAATTTTTAAAATACTGATAAAAAAAAATCAAAGCCTGGTATTTACCATTCTGTGCTGTTGTATCCTGCAAGGATACTGTAAGTGTCGTGCAGACAATATGAAACAATTTTTTGCTATCAGTTTTATTCATAAATATTTGCAGTTGTAGCAAGTGAGGAATCACTAAAATGTTTACAGAATTCCTTCCTCCTGAGAACAAATATTTTATAGTAATCAGAAGTTTGAAAAACATTCAGGCTCGGCGCCTGTGGCTCAAGTGGCTAAGGCACCAGCCACGTACACCAAAAGTGGTGGGTTCGAATCCAGCCTGGGCCCGCCAAACAACAATGACCGCTGAAACAAACAAACAAAAAAATAGCCGGGCATTGTGGCGGGTGCCTGTGGTCCCAACTACTTGGGAGGCTGAGGCGAGAGACTCACTTGAGCCCAGGAGTTGGAGGCTGCTGTGAGCTGTGATGCCACAGTACTCTACCCAGGGAGACAGCTTGAGGCTCTGTCTCAAAAAAAAGAAAAGAAAAGAAAAGAAAAACATTCAAATATGTTTGCAAAATATACTCTGAAAGTTAGAATCATAATCTGTCTCCCTTTCTTCTGTCTCTTTCTCTCTTTATATATATGTGTATGTGTGTATATGTGTGTATATATATGCACATACACACACACACATATATATAGGCAAGAACATTTTCTGAAAATATCTTAAGTACATTTCAAAATAATGTGCCAGTGTATCAAACTGAAAGTACTCCAAATACATGTGTGATAGAGTTCTATTGGTATTTTCTATTTCTTTATTAGATTTTAGGTGGTTTTCCAAAGCGTTCTAATTTTCTGTTTTTTGATTGTTTTGTAATCCTTCCTTTTACATTTCTTCTCCCAGGCATCTTATAATTGGTATTTTTTTGCAATGTAACTTGTCCCAATTACAGTATGATTTTTTTTTTTCAGTATAAGTTAGAGGTGTATAAATAATGGATAAACTCAAAATTAAGAATCAGGTGTTATTTTATATCAGCTTTAATTAGATGAAAATGTATTTTTGCTCCTAATAAATAAACATTATTTACCTATTTCTACAGTCCTTTTGCAAAACTGAACTATCAGATAAACAATACACATTTCATTCTGTAACTTAGAATCTACGCAGCATTAAAGGATACCAATAAACACCCATGCACCATGACCAAACATCAGAACTGGCCATTCTATATACATATTTTAAGATTTCAAAAAAAGAGACCATGTTATGGTCGTGACTTCTGCATTTCTTAACTGCAATATTGAAATTATGTTTTGGTCTTGTTCATATGCACCCTGTAACACTGCCAGAGCGTCTACACTACCATTGGCTAATATAACAATTACCCAGAATAAAGAAGTGCCATCCATCTACTAGTAGTGTGATTTATGTACAACATCAATCTCTGAAGAAATATGACGCTCCAATTTATTTATGTATACATAATCTATACCCTTCACTTTTTTCCCCATAATAGATACTTCTGAAATTATGTACTATAGAAAGTGCATTAATTTTTTTCTGTATGCATTAGCACATTCTAACAGTATACAAAGATATCTTGGCAATCTAAAACACAAAGTATTCTTTTTAAAGTGCTAATTTTTCCCCAGGGAGGAATTTACTCACTAGGAAAAATCAAATTATAAAAACAAATATTGTGCTCTTGGAATGGTAGCATAGACACCAGTTGAGGGCTTTTTTTGTTTGTTTGTTTATTATAGCTCTGTAATTTAAACAGAAGGAATTATACCATATTTTAAACGTTAGTAGAGTTGCAAATATACAGACACATTCTAAATGAGATGCCCTTTTCCATAAATATGAGTTTAGCACAGAAGTGCTCACACAGCATGTCTACCAACATAGGGTGGGTAAATCTACTCCAGACTCATTCTCAACACAGTTTCCTAATCAGGTTTCAAAAGGATATGCCAACTTCAAAATCTGTATTCTACAAATGCTTAGATTAGCGATTAGGACTCTTTACGAAGGCCCCTATCTTTTACATTTGGTAAAGTATTAAAGGTATTGTCAAACAGACAATTCATCTAATAGTCCAAAGTATCTTATAAAGATAACTTACAACTAGCAGGTCACCGTCATATATAGTAACAACAAGAATATAAAGTCCACATTTAAAAAGATCAATGCATGCCAGTATCATAATATGTTACATATTTTCTAGTCATATGCACCAATTTGTTGTGCCTCAAACACAGAAACAAGTATAATACTATACCATATATGTGTATACATCATAGTAGCATAATAAACTCAACTCTAATCAAGAAAAAATTAAATAATTTAGGAACAATAGAACTTTACAATAGAAGGGATGATTCTTTAAATTTTTCTTTACTCTTTAGGAAAAAAATAGGACTTTTTGTAAACATCTCCATAGCTATCTTTTTTCAACATATTACTGAAAACTATTATTCAAATAGTAAATATTTAAGTGACATGGATAAAATATATCCTAACACATAATTAACACTTTCAGAAAAAACAAGCATTTGTTAAAAGAAATGATTATTATAAATATTTTCTATCTTGCATTTTTAACTACATTTTCATAAATAATGTATTTAAAAGTGCTGAGTATGATAGGATAGTCAGCAACGGCAGTGTAAACAGAATTTTTGTTTTCTACTCTGCAAATTTTTTAAAATCCCATTTTGTCAAACAATGCGACAGTTAAAATATTTGCATAGGGAATAGATAATAGCCCTTTTAATCATGTCTCCTGAATTCTATATAAATTAGAAAATCATATTCACATTAAAAAAATTCTTGAAATGTTTTAAGGTTATGGAAAAAGAAACTTACGATGCTAACCTTTCAAGTAAAATAAATTTAAAAAGAAAACCCCAAACTTGTTTTTTAAAAAACATGTTTAATAAATTAAAAAATGAGAGGTAGTTAAAAAAATGATAAAGAAAACCTATAATTTTAATATCATCCTTAATATAAGGCCAGTGTTCTCAGTGGATATAAATCTTTTTAAAACTTTCATTTTAGGTTACTCAGTATTATAGTCAGTCATTCAGTTTAAGATTAAAAAAATAGTCTCCAGGGGGGAATGATATTCAAATGTAACACCTTGGTATAAATATGACACTGATTATTGTTACCATTTTTGTGCACAATAGGATAATATTGTTTTCTGGAAGGTCAGAAGTACATGCCAACATCAGGCAAGTTTTTTGTCTTAAAGATTTCGGGTACTTATAAAAAATAATATGGCAGCTAGGAGATCTGAGCGCAGTACTGCCTTCTGAGAATGGATGAGAATAAAGAGGTTGATTTTAACATCTTCAAAACAATTAATTCTTAAGATATTATGTGAAAAGAGTTAAGGTCTGAAGTAGAGAATTATCTTCTTCATAACCCTTATAAAATTTCTTTTGGCAAAAACTTAGCTTTTCACTGGATTTCACCTTCAAGGGAAGTGTGCCACAGGAGTGATGCCATTCATAACATGTTTTACAATGCTACATGTGGGCATTCCTTTATTAAATCATTTTTATATTCCAAAACTAAGTTATCAAGCTTATTGTTTTGTTTTTTGCTGAAGTACGTAACTTTACACAACCATTTTAGAACTGGAGAGCCCATCTTTAACAAATTAATTACAGTATTGGACATCTGATATATACATAGATTCATTTTCTTCTATTACAATTAAAAACAATATCACTCTTTGATTTGTCATTGAGATAGAATATCTTCAAATTGTTTTGTGCTTTTATTCTTTCTTCTTTTTCTTCTTTTAATATAGCAAACTGTTCCGTAAGGAAAATGCCACTGTTTTGGCAGTCAATAACCAGAGGACGCCTCCATTAGGATTTTCCAGCAAACAGAGATAATAGCTCTTTTTTCATGTACAGAAATATTGGCTTCAAAATTATTGTACTGAACACAGTATATAGCATATTGAATATCATTGTTACATGTAAAAAAATGCCTTTTTTGTCTTTGATTATGTTTAAAAAAATGCAAACCATGGCCAGTTTTTTGGCAATTATTTCTATAAGACCATATTGCACAAAAGTCCTTAAATACAGATATAATTTATGCTACTGGATTAAATATTACAACAACTATGTGGCAAATGAAGCAGTTTTACTTTGCACATGCAGTCTCTGGAGATACACTAGGAGACTGTTCATAGGACTACAAATACAGTTTGCTTGCAAATAGGAGTGTTGAATAAAACAATTTGGCAATTCATTGTTTCGTGTGGAATCTTCTCCAAACTCAATCATGGATAACCTTGATAAAAATGGAGACAAAGACCATAATGGTTGTATTTTCACAGTAGCCTGAGGAATGCTAAACTGTAGTTCTCCAGGAGCTCAGCTTCTGATGTTATTTAACTACTTTTATTTCCCATCCCAGCCCTCTAAAACGATTTTTTTAAAAGAGGAAATTTAAGATTCAGAAGACGAGCCGGCAGTACTTTCAACAAATGACTTATAAATTTGAGAGTTCAAAAACCTTGGAAAAGAATCTCTGTGCATTAAAGTATATATCTGAAGTTGGGCATCTTCATACATGTGAGGGTTGGGATCCAACAGATTTCTATTGATCACCTCTCTAACTCGAGAATCAAGACTGACCTAAAAAGAAATGAGAAGAGATACATTAAATAGTATGTTTCCAAAAGACCTCAGTTAAGTACCTGTAGATTGCTGATACTCAGAGAAACCTCAAAGAGTAAATGCAACTACTTAAAATCTTGGGGTCATCTTTTATTTCAAAGGCTACATATCCCAGTGTACTTCTCTCTCCAAAAGGCGGATTAAACAAACAGAAGACAACCAGTCTTTCAAACCAGAGATTTAGTTGACAGATATTTCAAGTTGGATTTATCTTTTCTATGCATACATTCAAGGTGGTTTTATTTATTTATTTATTTATTTTTACATTTTCTGCTCTTGTGGAGGTACCAGAGAGTTTCCTAGACAGAAGAGGAATTCACCTCTTCCTATTGTGTGACAGCTGGGGGTGACTGACTGGTCAACAAGGTAAAAAATCTAGTGACAAAGAAGAGTCCTCTAATGAAGATTAACATGCATATCAAATGCTGACTCCCAACAGTTTCCCATCAAATCATACTGTGTCCAATGTAAGAAGTGAGGAATGTGGAAGGGCTTGGTAAAGAGGACAGTAAGCATGGTTCTTGTCTTCTGTCTCTCTGATGAGGCCTAGGAAACATCCTTATACACGTTTATCCAGAGATCTGTGTACCACAAACAAAGCAGAACAACTGCTTAAAGTGGACTCTCTTTCTTCCTTTCTCCCTCCCTTCCTTCCTTTATTTTTTCATATAGACATTGTCTTGCTCTGTCACTCCAGCTAGAATGCCATGGTGTCAACTTAGCTCACAGCAACCTCAAACTCTTGGGCTCCAGCGATCCTTCTGCCTTAGACTCCCGACTAGCTGGGACTACAGGTACCGGCTACTATACCCAGCTAATTTTTCTATTTTTAGAAGAGATGGGTCTCACTCTTTAACTCCTGAGCTAAAGTGATCCTCCCACTTCAGCCTCCCAGAGTGCAGAGATTACAGATAGGAGCCACTGCACCTGGCCTTGGCATGGAATCTTTAAAAAGAGAAATATAAACAGGAATTTGGAATACTCAGTAAAATAGTCAACACAGTATTATCTTCTGAAGGATGTAGGCAAAGTGAATTGAAAGTCTTCTGGAAAGGATTCACCACTGTAGATGCGGTTAAGAACACCTGCGATTCATGGGAGGAAGTCAAAATACCAACATTAACAGGAAGAAGTCGAGTTCTATTCTCAAGGATGTCTTTGTGAAGTTTAAGACGTCAGAGAAGGAAGTGACAGCAGATGTCATAGAAAAAGCAAGAGAATTATATTTAAAAGTGACCTGAAGATGTGACCGAATTGCTGCAATTTCAACATTTTAACAGATGGAGAGTAGTTTCTCATGGATGAGCAAAGCAAGTCATGTCTTGAAATGAAATCTACTCCTGGTGAAGATGCTATGGACATTGTCAAAATGACAACAAAGGATGTAGAATATTACATAAACTTACTGATAAAGCAGTGGCAGAGTTTGAGAGGACTGACTCCAATTTTGGAAGAAGTTTTACTGTGGGTAAAACGCTATCAAACACCGTCACATGCTACGGAGAATCTTTCACGAAAATAAGAGCCCATAGATGCAGCAAGCTTCATCGTTGTCTTAGTTTAAGAAATTGCCACAGGCACCCCAACCTTGAGCAACAACCACCCTGGTCACTCAGCAGCCATCAACGTCAGGACCCAACAGCAGCAGAACGATTATGACTCACTGAAGGCTCACGGGAATGTAAACATTTTTTAGCATCAGGGTATTTTTTAATTAAGGTAGGCACATTACTTTTCAGACATACTGCTACTGCGCACGTCATAGACTACAGTATAGTATAAATATAGCTTTTATATGAACTGAGAAACCAAAACACTTGTGCAACTTGCTTTACTGAGATACTCGTTTTCTTGCAGTGGGGTGCAGTGAACCCTCACTATCTCTGAGGTACACCTGGAAAACATCTTATGGCTGAACAATATTTTCTTTATTGTTGGGAACTATTTAAAAATAAAGATGTTCTGGAAGGAATTGTTTGACTTTTATTTTCTGTGTCATTACCATATGAAGTCATCATCAGTTTGAAGCAATTAAAAAGCACAGAATTTTTTTCCCCAAAGGTTTTTATTTTATCTAAAAATATATTTCCTTTTCAGGCCATATGAAAATGTTGACTTTGGAGTTTAAACTGATTTATCTGCTTCTCAAATGGGGTGTCATGCTGAGGGGAAGCCTTACCAGATCCACTCCACTGGTTTTGGACATGATGCTCTTACTGTCAAACTTGGGAGAATTTTGTTTTAATGAAGAAGGGAACCTTAGATTAGCGATAAAGAAAAAAGAATAATCTTCTTCCAAATAATAATGTCATTAAATATGCCAACAGTTTCTTCTCAATAGCTGGAATCATGTTTGTTAGCTGAAGATAAGACAGAAATAAAGTAAGTTGAATTATTAAATCCCTCGAGTCCTCATTATTTCGTCTACCTTTTTTTTGGCACGTTAAAAGCAGTAGCGACATATTGCAGAGAAAATGCTCTCATTCCACATCTGGTAATCTGTAACAAAAACGCATTTGTTATTTGCATTTAAAGAATAAAATATTTATTGGTTGTTTAAAAGGTTGTTGTTCAGTCAAAAGAAGAGTAGAGAGATCAGAGAATGAGGATAAACCCCTGGATATTACGTTCAGAGTTTCATCTTGTGGCATCATTGTGCTTCAGAATGTGGAACATCTATAATACAGCTATTGGAGGTGGATGCCAGCTTGGGCTGAGCCATAGTCACTCTAGGATGCAGGGGGGTCTGGATGGCCTGTAAAGCCACCTTATCTGGGCTCTACTGCATGAGGGACTGAGGAGTTTGCTGCAGGGAAGTCGTCCTAAAGGAAGAAAAAGTTGAGTAGCACAAGACAAGAACTTGGACAATGAATGTCCATCTCCTCTTCCTCAGTCTCTACAGACTCGGATGGGGATGGTGGAGGGAGGGCAGGTGCATCCACAATAAATGAGTTTATTAAAAAGCACTACTACTGCAAGACAGGGCACAAGGCAGCAGTGACAGGTTTGTCAGGATTTAACTGGCAGTTTGGGCAGCGCTTAAAACTTCAGCAAGTGTTAAGGCAACTGAAGCTTTAAAAAGACACAAGTGACCCTGCCATGGGCCTCTGTGATCCTGGAAACATTCGTTCCCACAGGAGTAGGACCTAGGGAGCAGAAAAGCAAGCGGCTTGCAAGCGTGACAAAAACATTCACCAGCAATTCCACAAATTATTGGGAAGGAGAAAATAATGAGAGCACAGGGTTCAACAAGAGTCTGGAGGTAAAGTGGGGAGAATGAAAACAGAAATCTTGCTAGTGTGACTTGGGAAAACCTAGGGCAGACCGGGTTAAATACTGTGGCTAATCTCACTAGATTCTCTATCCACTGAAGAGTATAAAGATAAGAGAATACTGCAGACAGGAAGTACACCAAGTTGTGTTCTAGTCATCAAGATACAACAGAAAATTTCACCCTATGGAAAATTTTGGCAGAATTATACTGAAAATGATGAATTTTCACCAAAAGCCTCTCTCTCCTATAGTGGGCCCTCCTTTATGTTAATTTAGCTAATTCCCTGAAAAATTTTTTTACATATCATAATTAAGCTCCCCCATTTTCCTCATCTTATTTTTAATATGACTGAATTTGCTTTATTCAGGATTCTTTTCCAAGTAAAATTCTGATTGTTTTCTTTTTCTCATGATAAAATCATATACAATTTTATTATGCCATTGGAAATTATCTTTTCTTTTTGTTGTTGTTGTTGTTTGTTTGTTTTTGAGACAGAGTCTCACTATGTTGCCCTCACTGGAGTGCTGTCGTGTCACGGCTCACAGCTGCTGTGGCATCACAGCTCGTAGCAACCTCAAATTCTTGGGCTTAAGCAATTCTCTTGCCTCAGCCTCCCAAGTAGCTGCGACTACAGGTGCCCACCACAATGCCCAGATATTTTTGCTTGTAGTAGTCATCATTTTGTTTAGCGGGCCCTGAGCTGTGCTTGAACCCGCCAGCCTCAGTGTATGTGGCTGGCACCGTAACCATTGTGCTACAGGCGCCAAGCCTATCTTTTCTATTTGAACTAAATTTGATATTCTCATGTTAAAATTTGCAGATGTAAAGAACATCTAATTCTATCAATTTTAATAAATTTTTACTATGTGCACATTTAGTCATATATTATTTTGTGCTTGTTTTTATCAAAAATAATTTTAAGTTGCAAATAAGACAGACTGTTTGAATTTATCTTTGGGAATGAATATTATTGGTAAGATAAAGTGTAGTAACCCTATTGTTGGTGGTGTCCAGATGACGGGAAACTCTATCACTCTGGTCTTCGGGAGGATTCTGGCATGTGGTGAAGGTTACTGTTTACTCATTTTGTTTGAAATTCTAAAGTTGGGTTTACAGAAATAAAGAACTAACCAGCATGTTGTAGCTGGAAAAGCACCATTCCAGGAATCAGCTGTTAGGCTTGTGCTCTGTCTGTTCTACCAGGCATAATTATAATGTCTTAGGATATTTTTTACCTTCAGAGAATCACTTTCCTCTGATGTTAAGGGGTGCCATCTGTCTTGGCTGCATGATTATTGTGAGACTTAGATTATAACATATTATTTTAATCTTATTCTTGAGACAAGGCTAGACTGCCATTCAAGGGATCCTCTTGCCTCAGCCTCCCAAGTAGCTGGGACTACAGTAACTTGCCACTACACCCGGATAATTTTTCTATTTTTAGTTGTGATGGGGTCTCACTCTTGTTCAGGCTGGTCTCCAACTTCTGAGCTCAAGCCATCCTCCTGCCTGGGCTTCCCAGAGTGCCAGGATTACAGGTGTGAGCCACAGTGCCCGGCCAGGTTGTAATAACAGATGAAAGACCACTGTGCCAACAACAAAGTTAAGCCCAGTGTACAGGATTAATAGCAATAATAATAATAATACTTGATGATAATTGTAATAACACCTTGATCAAACATGAATGTCTCTGGCTTTAGGTCAATTTTAGTTTTTACCTCTCAGGGTGACTTTGCATGACTATTCCTATCCGAAACTACACTATTCACTCTCCACCTCCTACAATTTTTAGTTACTTGTTTCAACATGATTTGCCTGTCCTCCTAAAATGTAAACTCCATAAGGGATAGACCAGTGCCTGCCATGTTCACCATTATATCCCCAATATCTAGCCTAGTGCCTGGCTCGTGGCAAATACTCAATAAATATTTTCTTAATGATAATATGTATGTGTAAAGTGATAAATCAGAGAAAATAAGAGTCAAATGATGCCTGTTTAAATAAACTAATCTACATCAGTGAAAGTGCTCAATTTTCATAATGTGCTCAATTTGCATAATTTCACTGGAAGGTACATATACATCGACAAGTAGAATTTGCAGGTGTATCACAGAAGCATGATTTTTAGATAGTTCTCATGTTTAAATAGGTTGTTTTACTTTTCTCTCTTAGAGAGTAACCGGAAACTTAGGGTGAAATCAGAGCAAGCAAACAATTCCTCCTGCTAATAACATCAGCACATGGCAGAGCATGAACATCCAGCATGGATCTGGGGGACCGCAAGGCTTCCTCCGTTTCCTCGGGTCTATCACACTGGGAGGCTTCAGGCTCCAGAGCCCTGAAGCGAGTTGCTGAGTGTCACAGCGATGGGGAGTGGTAGGACCACATTTCAGTCCTGGGTAATGACAATGCCGTCACTAAGCAGATTTGTAGATTACTGAACAAATGCAATTTTCTTCAATTTAGATAAAAGTCATATTTGTTGAAAGATGTATAATTATTTTTTTCCAATAGTTCAATGCTGGTTATAGTTGATAACAGCCTTTAAATAGATGTTTTATTCAAGATCTTTTCTTTACTATATTTGTCTTTTCAATGTCTAATAAAATGCAAGCTGCCAGTAGGATCTGCTATGTGTAGCAAGGCTATGATTAGTCTTAAATGCCTCTTTATTATCTTCATCTGCTTTCCCCTGGGTAACATCATTTAAAAAATAATAAAATAAAAAATTTGCTTTTTGAAGAAATGCTATGTATGTTTAAATTTTTAGATTTTTTAAATTTAAAATTTAGCCTTTTCCCTCTTAAATATACACTTCACCAAGAATAGAAGTTCTATCACTTCTTATTTTATAATATAATGCTTGAATGAATGAAAGAACTTACACTGAATAAATTACATTATTTTCAGTGCACTGACACCAGGGGCTTCGTTAAGGGAAAAAGTTATATAAATATATAAATAAAATTTTAATGATGACTTAATTAAGAGGAACTTGATAACAGTCAAATTAAGATAAATAAAAATCCAGTGAAGAAAATACAGTTCTGTCCAATAATAAAATCTTGATGGTTTGTAGTTATTTAGTCATTACCATTTTATAACTAAGTCAAACATTTACTTTCTTTAAAAATGTAAGTAGAAACAGCCATTGACTTTCAGAGGTGGAAAGGCCAGATAGTCTAGCTCCAAAATGAGAACTAGATATAACTCTTATTGGTCTGTAGGGGGCTACCTTGAGCACGATGTTGGGAAGGATTCTGAGGTTCAGTCTGGGCCTAGCAGTAAAGAGGACCATGATGCAGAAGCCATGCAATTTGGAGGGGAGGAAGAAGAGGTGGCACAAATGGCCTTATAGCCTCTTTGTGGCTTTGATTTATAGTCTCTGTGCCCATTTTTATTATTTTTGTAAACAAATCAACTGAATACTGAAACACAGACAAAGTGATTTATCCAAGACCACAAAGGAGGTTGCAGCAAAGCCAGGACTAGAATTCTGTGCACCTGAGTATTGCTGGTCCCGTGCTCTGACTACACAGCTGTCTTCACAACTGTCTTCATGTGGTATGTGTCTCCCCAGCATTAGAAAACAAAGTTTGAGGAGGGATTACTCATGTCATCAGTTACTAATGTATGGCAGCTGGTTAGAAATTGATGCGTCAAGGGCTCTGAAATAGCTATAAAGCACATACCACACTGTGTATCCGAGTCAAGTCGTTGAACATGATACGTTGGTTTAAAATACAGCTTTTTAACAATTATCTTGTGTAACTGAAAATACTTACTTTTGGTTTATTTTGTTTTTCCTGCTAAACAATGGTGAAATTTAATTACTTGTTGACATGAGAAAAATCAATTGCTAAGCCAAAGCTCTTCATATAGTCTGATAATTTAGATTCTATGTCAAGAGTGAGTTACAAGTTATTTCCAAGTCAGCAAAGTGGTAAAAATTTGAATTTCACCTCTGTGTATCTCTCTTTGTATGATATTTTGAGGGTGTTAAAGAGTATTAGTTAATGTGGATAACAGGAAACATAAAGGAGAGAATAAATATAGTTATGACACTAAATATTAGTCTATATAATTCAGGTGAGTTCAACTATGTTCTTGCTCAGGAAATAATATTTAATGGCTTTTTCTGAAACTCAGAGTAACTTTGTAAAAATTAAGCATTTGACAAAGCTCCATCAATCAGTAACATCTGAAAATCAGGGGCTATAAAGATAATAGGAAAATTTTTCTCATAAAAACTCAAGATTACAAAATGGAAACTCCAGAAATAAAGAAACTGTATGTACTTAATATGGAGAGTATTTTTTTCTTAACATTTAAAAACATGCAACAGGAATAATTTTAAGATGATACGCATATAGTACAAAGGAATGGCCTACATAATCTAGACAATTATCACTATAAGATGACACATTTCACACAGTTCAGGAAGAGAAATGGGATAATCTTCCCAGGGATTCTGTAATTTTGTGTAATTAAAAGCAAGAGAACCACATCTTTGGCCACATTTGTATCATCAGGTTTATTTGCCATATAATGCAACCCTTTCATTTTTAAAGAGAAATTTTAGGTCTAGGTGTGGTGGCTCACACCTGTCATCTTAGCACTCTGGGAGGCTGAGCTGGGTGGACTGCTTGAGCTCAGGAGATTGAAACCAGCCTGACCCAAAGAAAGACTCCATCTCTACCAAAAATAGAAAAATTAGCCAGGCATGGTGGTATATGCCTATAGTCCAAGCTGCTTGGGAGAGGCTGAGGCAAGAGATCATTTGACCCTAGGAGTTTGAGGTTGCTGTGAGCTATGATGCCATGGCACTCTACCCAGAATGACAAAGTGAGACTGTCTCAAAAACAAATAAATAATATGAAGAGAAATTGAGAACAAAGAGAAAGCTTAGAGCACTTCCAAAGAGAGTAGGAAGTGGGTCCCTCTCATGACTAAGAAGAGGTGAGAGAGTTGAAAAAGCAACTTTGAAACAAGAATGTTCTGAGATCAGTGTAATGGCATAAAATAAAATAATATAAAAGAAAATAAAAATGAGAATTATCATGTTAATAAAATCCAAATGGAGGTGGTTATATGCTGATGTTCTAGGTAGACAGAAATCTGAATGTATTTTTCGGATGCAGAATTACACCGGTGTTGGAAATACAGTGGGACATTAGGGATAAATGTTCTGAGGCTACCGAAAGATTGTCCCCACCTTGTTTTTATGAATACGTTTCCGTGTTCATGTAGGAAATAAAAAATAAAACTATCTTTTGTGCATCCAATTGTAGATTGCTCATTTTGTAAAGACAATTATACTGGAGTACTGGAATACCACTGGCACTTTAACCTAACTAATAAAATTGTAAATTATGTAGGTACGGTACACCTAAGTAGAAGTGAAATAGTTGATATAGAATTCTAAACTTAGAGATTAACAAAACAGACACTATTTCCTTTTATAGATCTCCAAGTAAGGAGTGTGAGGCAGGTTGAAGCCACACACCGAGTGATGGATGAGGGACTGATGACCAAGGCCTGTGATGTTCAGGTGCACCAGACAGGGGTGCGGAGGCTAAACCTTCCAGCTTTTCTAAGAGCAGAAAGTATCAGATCAGAATATTTAAATGCAAAGTAAAAAGCACAGTCCTTTAGAATAAAAAGACAAGACTAGAAGAAGGTGGCTTGGAAAAGAGAAGAGATTCTGGGAATGTCTTTGTTCTTGAGGTGCCTCTGGAGCTCTGTCACTCAGAGATCTGGGGGGCCTAGTCACATGATTAACCCCTCCTGCACCAAAGGATTTTAACTATTAGCTGAAACACTTCTTGAGGACAAATTAAGTTTTTAAAATGAATGGAAAAGTGCTATTTGGTTGCTAGAAGTATTCCTGATTGATTAGTTACATTCCAGCAAGGAGAGAAAAAAGCCTGAACATTCAATAACATAAAATCTAAATGAAGTAAAATAATTTCCATTTCCCACTCCCACCCCCAAATATTAGTACCCAAAGGTCCATTCTTCAGTTCTGTAAAAATTCAATAAAAACCACTAAAAAACATGTCAGGCAGCTGGGCACCTATTGCTCAGTGGCTAGGGCACCAGGCTGGTTCGAACCTGGCCCAGGCCTGCCAAACAACCATGACAACTACAACAACAACAAAAAAAGGCATTGTGGCTGGCACCTTTAGCCCAGTTACTTAGGAGGCTGAGGCAAGAGAATCACCTAAGCCCAAGAGTTTGAGGTTGCTGTGAGCTGTGATACCACAGCACTCTACGGAGGGCAACACAGTGAGACTCTGTCTAAAAAAAAAAAAAAAAGGTCAGGCTTTTTTGTTTCTTTTTGGAGCCAATACCAGAAATTTTCAAACTATTATGTGTGTGCAGATTTCTGAGCCCTATTTCCAAAACTTCAGATTCAGAAGTCCCTAGTAGGCCTTAAGAATATGCTTTTTTTTTTCCCACAGCTTTTGGCCAGGGCCAGGTTTGAACCCACCACCTCCGGTATATGGAGCCAGCGCCCTACTCCTTTGAGCCACAGGCGCCGCCCAAGAATATGCTTTTTAAACAAATGCTCCACTATCTCATACTAGTGATCTGGGGATCATGCCTTCAGAAACACTGCCCTTAAGTATGTTCTTATTTTCATTTTAGTTTAAGCCACAGCAGATTCTGTGCTTAAACAGGCTTCTTGGTGTTAGTTCTGAAAAGCCAGTGGACACAATCCAGCCGGAGATAAAGGATGAAAGCACGGTGGAGACCCTCAGCCTCCAAACAGTGCTCAGGGAGATTCTCGGGATGGAAGCTAATTTATCCACCCAGAGTCACCTTCTGACCCGTCCACATCCCAGACACTACCCAATTTGGACAACTGTCCCTTAAGGGTTACCCTTGGTTTTAGGAAGCCCACCTCCCTATTTTCCATATTTTTACCTCTTTTGGTGATAGTATGGAAATGTAATCTTCATATATTGTTCTGGCCTTTTCTTCAATGACTTTTTTGTTCTGCTCTTTCTTTAAGTCTTCACAGGCAAGCCAGAAAAGGAGGTTCTCTTCACTATATTCTGTCCGGAGGAATTCTCTGAAAAGGTTTCTTCCAGCTGGGGCCTTCATCATTTTGTCAAAATTTTGAGACCAGGATAAGACTTCCTCTGCAGTGGGGTTTTGGCTGTGAAGACAGAATGGGGTCATTATCAAAGGGCATTCTGACCCATAATGATACACAGGTAAAGGGAAGAGCTGATGGACAGCAGCCCACGTCGATATACAGGTTAAGGAGCGAAGCTGAGAGACACTCTATCCACTGCTGCCATCTAGTGGTCTTAGCTTTGCCGGTCAGTGCAGCCCGACTAGCAAATACGTAAATATCTGGGAAGGACTAGGTCAGTTATTTCTGGGTCTCCCCAAAAATTAACATAGGCACAAGAAGCATGCGAAGAAGCCAAGCATTCAAATAGCCAGGGACTTTATACAAGATGCACAACATCCTAAATCCCTAATGAAGCCTAGAAATGTTCAAACTACCAATATGTTACAAGTTGATAAAAACAATCTATTAATTGATTAGGACAAACAGAATTTTTTCTTTGCTTCTGACATAGATTTCAGAAGACACAGTTTTATTTTTTTAAAAAATCTGGTAGCTTTTTTTTTCTACTTTGCACTGGATCTAAACAAAGAATACATTGTGTGAATTTGTCACATATGTTCCTAAACTTTAAGATTTTTTTCTATTGATAGTCATGAATAAATTGTTGGTCATCGATGGAATTATTGCAAGTGTGACAGAGAGGGTTTTTACAATAACACTGGGGGCTTTTCAGACATCTCCATTCAGATTTTCAGTGACTTCTTTACCGCAGAAGCTGCCAGTCATTAGCTCATATGCAGAGAAAGAAAGAGGCTTGAAGATTCTTATGGTTAAAATGATCCAGATCTTGCTTTCCCCATTCACTGGTTTGGTTAATAATATTTCAACCTAAAATATATTTGGTCAAAGAAGTATTTGTATTTTATATTTTCCTAACCTTCTGGACCAGGCATTTTACGCAGATTTTTTTGTTCCATAATGTCTGAATAAACTTCTTTATTCACTTAAAATTTTTTAAATTTTAAAAAGCTTAAAAATTACTAAGCATCATTAACACCCTCTCCCAAAAGAGCAGGAAGAGAAAGCACCTGTACAAATAGTCTATCTGCATTTTGATTTTATTCCACAGATACCGCATGTCAGCTTCTTGTTGGAGAGAAAACATTTATGTAGTCAGAGTGTGTTCCCGGGGAAACAGGCCCTTCGTGACTGACTGCAACCTTCTGTATCTTTTTCTGTGTTTAAACACTTCCCTTGTAAAGAGAAATGTTAAGAAATCTTCCCAGAAATGGGAAGTAAAGAATTAGGGTGATTTGGGGGGGGGGGGTTATTCATGTAATAATTTTTACTTTTTGAAAGAGAACAATAAACTTAGGCAATGTTTCTCCACATACCTAATAGAAAAATGGGTGAAAAGAATTACAATGTCAAGATAAGATCTTCAGGTGGAACATGCGTTCATTCCACAAAACCATTTTGAAGAGGACCAGGAAGCAAAAGATAACACTTAGCTCTCAACACACATAAATAGCATATAATTTTGAGAGACAATGACCCCATGGCTCTCACACTCACCATTCCTCTAGGACCTGGATGCTCTCCATTTTTGTCGTTTGTGTGGGTCTTCCTGCATTTTCCCCTCTTTCTTCATTCCTAACGGTGAGGCTGTAATGCAGCATAACAATTTATTTTGTCAAGGGTGACCCAATTAAACAAAATAAAAAATTTTGCGGGAGAAACATTTCAAACAGATTTTACTTTCAACTGTGTGAGACTATTTCAAGCATAAAAAGAGCAATACCATTTTCAAATAATGGGTAAGCCTACATCAACCACAGGAAAGAGAATAATTTCTTTTAAAACAATAAAGTAAATCAGAATCTCAGAAAAGGATATTGTTATATGTTATGACTTCATCCTTACTTAAAATCCCCCAGGATACTTAATGTGATTAAATGCTTTAACATTTGATATGCAAGGATTGTTCAGAAAGTATTCAGCCATCTATGTCTCTATTTTCTAATATTATATGGCTGGATAGTTTTTGGAGAGCCCTTGCATATCATTACTTTAATCTATTTATTTATTTTATATTTTTTGTAGAGACAGAGTCTTGATATGTTGCCCAGACTGGTCTTGAACTCCTGGCCTCCAGTGATCCTCTCACTTAGGCCTTCCAAAGTACTGGGATTACACACATGAGCAGTGGCATCCAGCCTATGTTGCTCTTTAAATGAAAGCCATTTTGGCTTCTGGTTAGTTTAGTCATAATTTGTTTTCCATTTATTTCCCCTCATCAATAGCCAAGAAGAGAAAATGTGTCAGAATTGAATACAGGTTTTGCTAAATTTTCATCATCCTTCCCTGTGGACTAGGTTACTGTTAGCAGCAACATAATTCCTCCAACTACTAAAATGTGGGCTCCTGGATTTACAGTTAACTATCTTTCTCCTTTCATCTCAGTCTGTTGATCTCCCTGTCTTGTGAGAGACAGGCCAGCAAGTCTGAGTTTGGGAGAGGAAAGCACTGCGTGGTGTGGGGGAGGAGTCTCTGCGTCTAGGACGTAGGCTGGGGAACTTTACACGATTATAGGATCTAGGACAATCCCAGGGGTTTGGCCACCCAGAACATGACGAATTATCCCGGCTGAACATGGTGCCCATTCCAGTAATCCTAGCACTCTGGGAGGCCAAGGCAGGTGGACTGCTTGAGCTCAGAAGTTCAAGACCAGCCTGAGCAACAGCAATACCCCGTCTGTACTAAAAATAGAAAAGAACTAGCTGAAGGCTGTGGCAGGCGCCTACAGTCCTAGATACTTGGGAGGCTGATGCAAGAGGATCGATTGAGCCTAAGAGTTTGAGGTTGTTACAAGCTATGACGTCATGGCCCTCTACCGGGGGTGACAAAGTGAGACTCTGTCTCAAAAAGAAAAAGAATTGTCTGATTCAGATAAACTATAGCTGAGCAGTGCCTTAGGGAGAACATCTGAGGTGCCTGGTGTAGACTAGAAATATGCAGGGGTTACAGGAAGTGTTAAGAAGCAAGATGGGGAAAATGACTCAACAGCCGTAGAAAACTCCAACCCCTTCCTATATCAGCCGACTGAGGCCTCTGTTTAAGGAGCTTCAAGAGGCCTTTCAGAGAGCCAAGTGAGTCTGGGTAACATCCCTTTCATTTCTTTATTCTTTCCTTGACTCTATTAGAGGCAATGGAAAGTACGATTTGGTGGTGCCTGTTGGTGCCGGGCACCATTCTTTCACTACTGATGTTACTGTCCCCATTTCACAGATGAGCAAAGTGAGGTGCAGAGTTGTCTGGTAGGTTTCTCAAAATTGAACACGGAGTATGTCACATGGTCAGAGTTCAAAAGCCACCCTTCTGAACAACCCTGTATTTTACTGAGTGGCCTCCATGAGGCAGGCCCTCTGACAGATGCTCAGGTAACACCCCTCTTTGTATGAGAATGCAGGAAAGGGTCACTAAATGTGGCTGGAGTAGAAAGAGGGTGGTTACGGAGAGAAGGAGTCTAACAAGTAGCTAATTCTTAATATTGAAAATCTGGTAGCAGAAACCAAAACAGTGTCTCATTCTCTGCTTCTTCCATTCTCAGGACCAAGGAGAGAATGTCACAAAGGGGAGGATTTCAGGAAGAGAAGCCTGAGGTCTGGGCCAACGTACAAGTGAAAGTGAGACACACAGGACAGTTCACTGGAGGAAGTGGACTGAACTGGAAAAGAGAACCCAACAGGAACCGGAAAGGATTCCTTAGTCAGAGAAAAGGGCACTGCATAGAAAAATATTGAGTTTCATGACGAAATAAATTTGAGCTCTCCTTTCTATTTCCAGAGACAGGTTTGTTGGTATAGAAATATGGACATAAAAATGGGGTGACCCAGGGAATCCCAGGCAACAGAAACTAGGGCCCAGCTGTACCTGGGTATGACCCAGGGAGTGCTAGGCAACAGAAACTAGAGCACATTGTTTCTGAGAGCCAGGGCACACTGGCAGGAGCCCTGCAGGGAGGGAGCAACCCCAACCCCTTAGAGACATCAAAGCTTCCCATGTAGTGTAGCCACTGGCACGGATTCCGAGGGAGCAGTGCAATATTTCTAGGTCTTTGCATGTGGCTGCCATGAAGTTCAACTATGGCTTGAGGTTGCTAAGAAACCTCAGTCCTCCATGACACTATGCACTTAGGTGAGGAAAGTGTTTTAGAGAACATTCATTAATTTCTCAAAGTATCTTTGAGTAAGACTGCTTCTCGGGAATTCAAAGTTATTCCTAGTAATTATGAGAAATTGGATGGGTGGGGAAACACATCACTGATAACATTCTGTGACGTTTCTTGTATATATAAAATGTGCGTTTTCTTGCAAATTCTAGAAAGATTTTATTGAAATAGGAAATTAACACTCATTCTGCCAAGGTTTATTAAGCTCACATGTGTATGAGTGCACACAGACTAAAGCACTATAGGGAGACTAGACAAAGAGCTCTCTCTCTCTGCTTAACTAACAAACTCCTTGAGAGTTTATTGTTTATTGTGGGTCCCATAAAATGCACCACACAAAATGTAGGTGTACCTCATTTCATGCAAAATCTTTGAAAAACGAGTTCTCCGCAGTGATTTTGCTATAGAACAACCAAATCTGGAAGCCACATGCATGACTCACAAGTTTCTGAACGTGAATTCTGGCTCCTAGAGCTGTTTCCGTGATATTTACAAACATTCCAAATGCTACCATATTAGAGCGATCATTATGAAATACTGGGTTGTGTTTACATCTTTCATTTCTACAGATGGTAAAATACGGACACACATTTGGACTAAAACTACTTATAACAGACATTCAATAAACGCTTAATTGTTCACCGTGGTGCCATCTCTTGATCTAATACTGAACACGATCTTGCCCTGTAGAAAGAAAGTGAACTTTAGCAATGGACAAGCTGTCCTTTTAATTAGCCGTCCCTTAGTGCTGTTCTTTAGAACTGGGTTTCACAGCTTCAGTTATCAAGAACCACTAACAATGCCACTGTCGGATGAGGAGCCATGGAGAAAGCAGACAGGGACTGGATCCTGGGCTGCCTCCCCATCCTGAGTCCCACTAGTGTCTGTCCCCGCTTTCACCTGGGGCTGATTAGGTGGGTAATTTTTTTAAGCTGATAAGTGACTAAGACCATTTGCTGTGGATCTGTACGTTATGTTGTGTGTGTCTGAGAAATGCCCTAGAAGGAAACGCCAAACTTAACAGTTCTGAGGAGTCACACAGAGACGGGTTTTTGTTTTCACTTTTTGGTGCATCACATTTTCAATTTCCATTTCTACTTGTTAAGCCATTAAAGCCGGTAGGTGAACACGACACGTACACAGTGCTCACTATAGGAGACTTGACCAAAGCTTAAATACTTCATGGAAGAACAATGCCGATAATCTAAGCTAAATGGACTAAAGTCGGCATTGACATCCCCGTAGAGATTTCTAAAATGGAGACTTTGTGCATTTGGCACATTTCAGAAAATGAGGAAATGTACCCTCTTGTGGGGGTGGGGCTGTTTGTTTACAGGGGAGGGTGGGATAAACATTACTCGCTGCCAATGACAGAGTTTCCTACTGATGTGTCCAGCTGGCTGTGTGCAGGGTCTATTTGCGAAGATAGTCTGCTGCTGTAGGAAAAACAACCAATTCCTAAGATCAACCCTTATGAGGGTTGCAAATAATGTGAAAACTTCACAGTAGCCATGGTAACTCTAGCAGAGAGGCTAGTCACAAAATCACATATATTTACAGAAAAATTCAACTGAGGAATCAATAAGATGCGGCATCAAGGCTCCAACAAAGAACCGCTGTCATTGGTGAAGGCAGACCATTCCATACTTTAATATTCTCACATTGTGCTATCAATCTTTCCTAGTCATTTAAAAGCTTCTGCCTCCAAGTTCCCATTGCAAAAATAAAATCAACGTCCTTCAGGTTCTGCAAAAGAATTGGGAGATTATTCTTTAGATCTTTCCTTTTCATTATTCAAAATATCATAGTAAAATAGCGCAGCTCTATTCAGGAGAGAACAATAACTTACAAATATGTATGAAACACCTGGTTTATGCAGCATTGCCTGGGTTGGAAATGCAAGATGAGTAAGACAAAGGCTCTGCTACTGAGGAGCTCGCACAGGTAAATAAATGAAACTCAGCATTGTGATAGCAACTAAAACGGAGTTAGCGACTTGGCACCGCTGCGGAATCTGTGCTTTTGCGTGAGAGAACTGAAAAGAGCTGCACAGAGGAAGTAATGATTACATTGGGTTGCAAACCAGTGGGCATTTACCAGATGGAGACCCGGACAAAGAGGCTTCCAGGCGGAGGCAAGGATAAAATCCTACAGAAGTTGGGAGTTGCACAAAAGCACCATGCAAAAGCAGAACCCAACGGATAGATCCGAGGTCTCAGGGCAGGGGCAGCAGATTAGGACGGCTGTGAATATGCGGTATGCAGCGAGCCAGACAGCAGTGAAGCGGACTCCAAGGCAAGGTTCACCCCCAGGACGATTTTGGCTTTGTGCTTTACTTTCCCCATTCACAGTGGAGATAATGGGAGGGACCCACTTCACAGGGACACAAAGCAAGGGATAAAAGCGTGTGACAAAAAGGCGAATGATTACAAAAGCTTAACCATGAGACTGCATATTAAAATAACAATCCCAAATTATTTCAACCTGAGAAAATAGAGACTTAGTCTCTTCTTTGATTCTAGAACACTTTGGCGTATATTACCTTGCCATTTCTTCCTCACAACAGTCCTGTTAGGTTAAGCAGAGGACTTGTTATCAATCATCCCCATTTTATTTACAAGGGAACAGTCAGGATGGATGACTTGACAACATCCACAAGGGACACAGATCTGAGAAAGGACAGAGACTCGTATCTTCCGTCTTACACAAGAGTTACTTGTGGTATTTGTTACACAAATTAATTTTTCTTGAATGTTTGGAAAGGGGAAACCTCCTGTTAGAAACCAGTGCACTGTGTGTAAACAGAATATCAAGCCCCAGGAGCTGCTGCCCAGAGGACTGTGTCTGTGATAGATACTGGTGGGCAGCAGCGTCTCAAACCCTGGAATTTGAGGTCACCACAGAGGGGATGTTACAGAAGGTTTGCAGAGCAAAGCCTCAAAGAGGAAGGAAGACGGTGACTCCACGAGTGACCGTGGACCAGGTGCTGCTACACCTAAGGAGTGTCTCCCTGGGAAGTTCTACTTTCCATCAGCAAAGACAACTTAGGGAGAGAGGAATAAGGCAAAGAGAACAGAATTGATGTACTGCTTACAAGACAACAATAAAGAAAAAAGGAAATTCACCTGAGGGTGGGACATTAACGACATAATATCAATAATTTCAGACATAGAGAAACTCCGTGTCAAACCTGTGACTTGATCCTCATCTCTGATTTCTCTGTTTTTGTAATACGGCTTAGTTGTGAGTGGGGTATGTGGGTCAGAGAATAGTGGCATTAAAAAAGAATCCCACATCGCCACTATGAAGACTCCTCCCACATTTTATAGTCAAGTATCGTGTGTCATAAACAAGTATTTCACAGGGCTTAAGTAAGCTTTTGTTTTAGAAACTTAAACTGCTCAAGTCAAATAAGCAGTTATTAAAAATATGTCCACTAGATGGAAGTGTTACCTTCATAATAAATGCACTAACCAAGTCAGAATAGAGGAAAACTGAAAAAAGTTTCCGGGATCAATTACTGTTATTTGGAAGAAAACAAAACCACTACTCTTATTATTTAAGAAGATAATTAAATATTCCTAAGGAATTTGAAAGAGTCATTCGGTTTTTCCGTGACTAATAATCTACCTTGGAGGGGATAAGTTTAATCTTTGGGGTGTGCAGAACTGCAACCAGTTGTTCCTTTTTGGCATTTAGAAAATGTTTTGAATTCATCCTGAGCCCAAAGTCATTTGATTTAGGAATATTTTAGCCTTAAAAACAGGCTGGTATAATCCTATTAACATTGTCCTCACTCTCTCCAATAGCAAGTTGCTTTGCCCTCTAGTTTCTCCTGCTGGGGTAAAATGGAACTTAGGTCATAGGTTCTTGGAACAAATTAATTAGAAAAGGTTTTTAACTACCAATAGCAAATATTTTCTATTTATAATGTTTTCAAATCTGTGAGAGTGGATTCTCTACACTTTCTTTTTATTTTTTCTTTCTGAGACAGAGTCTCACTATGTTGCTCTCAGTAGAGTGCTGTAGTGTCACAGCTCACAGCAACCTCAAACTCTCGGGCTTAAGCGATTCTCTTGCCTCAGCCTCCCATGTACCTGGGACTAGCCTGCCACACACATGACTTTTATTTGTTTTGTTTTGTGTAGCAGGCCCGGACTGGATTCAAACCCTTCAGCCCCGGCCTATGTGGCTGGCGCCATAACCACTGTGCTATGGGCACCACCGTCTCTATACCTTTAATTGCAACTTCGGTTGTATGTAAATATTCTCGTCTTCTTCTGACACATGGAAGCTAAGGAGAAATCTCTGCCTTCTCTCTCTTTCTTTTTCTTTGAGACGGAGCCTCAAGCTGTCCCCCTGGGTAGAGTGCCATGGCATCACAGCTCATAGCAACCTCCAACTCCTGGGCTCAAGCGAGTCTCCTGCCTCTGCCTCCCAAGTAGCTGGGATTGGCTAAGACCACAGGTGCCTGCCACAACGCCCGGCCATTTTTTGGTTGCAGCCCAATCATTGTTGTTTGGTGGGCCCGGGCTGGGGATTCGAACCCGCCACCTTAGGTGTACGTGACTGGCACTTTAGCCGATTGAGCCACAGGCGCCGAGCCGATCATTAGTTATTTTCAAAAGAAGTTCAAAATATAGTAAGTATACATATCAAAATTAAAACCTTTAGGGCGACGCCTGTGGCTCAAAAGGGTAGGGCGCCAGCCCCATATGCCAGAGGTGGCAGTTTCAAACCCAGTCCCAGCCAAAAAATAAAAAAAAACCTTTAAATTGATTATACAAGTATATTATTGTTATAATAAATAACAATTCGGCTTATTTCTGAAGTGGGTGGGATGTAGCCTTGAAAAATAAGATTTCGCAACATGTTCATAGATGGTGAGATTTGACAAGGATTTGCTGATGAACACTGAGATGTATGGAAATCATCGAAATGAATGAAGCCATGTGACTCAGCAATCCCTCCTTGTACCTGTGGTACAGCTCTGTCTAGATTTGGAAGATTGAAGTAGGGCCGGGCGCAGTAGCCCACGCCTGTAATCCTGGCATTCTGGGAGGCCGAGGTGGGTGGACTGCATGGGCTCACAAGTTTGAGACTACCATGTGCCAGAGTGAGACCTTGTCTCTAAAAATAGCTGAGTGCTGTGGTGGGTGCCTGTAGTCCCAGCTACTTGGGAGGCTGAGGTAAGAGAATCCCTTGGGCCCAAGAATTTGAAGTTGCTATGAGCTATGATGCCATGGCCAAGAGTTTGAGGTTGCTGTGAGCTGTGGCACTCTACCAAGGGTGATAAAATGAGGCTCTGTTTCAAGAAAAAAAAAAAAGAAAGATTGAAGTAGTTGGACACAGTTACCTTGCAGATCCTAGTTCTGAAAAATTCCTAGTGTGTTTAATTAATACTTGTATTTCTTTTTTAAAAGTATGAGTTGTTTATTTACTTATTTTCATATTTGTTTATTTTGAGACAGAGCCTCAAGCTGTCGCCCTGGGTAGAGTGCCGTGGCATCAAGCTCACAGCAACCTCCAATTCCAGGGTTCAAGCCAATTCTCCTGTCTTCGCTTCCCAAGTAGCTGGGACCACAGGCGCCCACCACGATGCCTGGCTATATTTTGGTTACAGCCGTCATTGTTGTTTGGTGGCCTGGGCTGGATTCTAACCGGTCAGCTCAGGTATATGTGGCTGGCGCCTTAGCCTCTTGAGCCATAGACGCCGAGCCTATTTTTGTTTTTATTATTTTTGACTTCACATTTTTTATTTTTATTACATAGTGTTCAATGAAAATTGACAAATTTGGCTCAGCGCCTGTGGCTCAATCGGCTAAGGCGCCAGCCACATACACCTCAGGTGGCGGGTTCGAATCCCCAGCCTGGGCCCGCCAAACAACAATGATGGCTGCAACCAAAAAAATGGCCGGGCATTGTGGCAGGCGCCTGTGGTCCCAGCTACTTGGGAGGCGGAGGCAGGAGACTCGCTTGAGCCCAGGAGTTGGAGGTTGTTGTGAGCTGTGATGCCATGGCACTCCACCCAGGAGGATAGCTTGAGGCTCCGTCTCAAAAAAAAAAAAAAATTGACAAATTTTTAGTAAAGAAGCAGAAATTAGAAGATGATGCTAGTGCTTGAAATCCTGCTTCATCCAGTATGTTGGCAACCAAAAACAGTTGTCAATGTAATAATTATTTACCATTTAGTTTCATCTGTGATAAAGGAAATCCATCCCACTTGGATACTTTGTAGTGAAACTCTAGCAAATGAACTTATGGTTTCTAGCAAATTAAAGAGAAATTTACAATCCAGACATTCCCACTTGTCTGAAAAGCTAGTGGAGTATTTCAGATGAGTTATACTCGGTAATACTAAACAAGCAAAAATATGGAACAAATATACAATGATATCAGATAAAGCACAAGAAGCGAGTTACCCAGGCAGTTGCAGAAATTGTAGCTAGGAAAACATATAGTTGCAGAATCCGTTATTTTACTGGCCTGCTGTGCAACTCTAAAAATAATGTTTGGAGAAGAATACAAAAAAAAAAATTAAAAATTCTACTTTTAGATAATATAATTTCTTGGTGTGTTAAGGATTTCTCTGAAAATATAGAATTGCAAGTAATATCTCACCTCAAAGAAGTAAACATGTTTGCAATTTATTTTTTTGAGTTTAAATGCATTTTATTTTTAAACAACCTACATGACATGTTTTTCCTTAAAAACAATGCCTCCACTCCAAATAAATCACGGTCAAAATAAATGAAGAGCTCAAGATGACATCAGTCCCGTTTGTCTTAACTCCTGGTGTTGTATGGAGGACAAGCAGCAGCCAGTTATGATGACAGGTGATAGATCCAAAGTAACTGCCAAATTTGTTAACATTTTTCCATTTCTAAACCATCCTTAAAGAAAATCATATATGGGGTCACACCATCCTCACGGTAGTCCAGGAGAGCAACCATGCCAACTGGATTCATGTTTTCACCAATAAAGAACTGGTAGTTTTTGAAATTAGCCAGGATGTGCTTGATTTGTTCTGCAGCCCCTGTCATAAAAGGTTTTACTCTTTCTGGTCTCTGTTCTTCAAGCTTCCCTTTGATTGACTTCATGTAATCTTTGATGTACTTCTTGTAGGCTTCTTTTGTGAAGCTGGTTTCCTGCAAGTGATGGTTCATGACAA
>CAUYQV010185024.1:0-45471 GCA_963574575.1 Galagoides demidoff
TGTGGTCCCAGCTACTTGGGAGGCGGAGGCAGGAGACTCGCTTGAGCCCAGGAGTTGGAGGTTGCTATGAGCTGTGATGCCATGGCACTCTACCCAGGGGGATAGCTTGAGGCTCCGTCTCAAAAAAAAAAAAAGAAAATCCCACACTGCACCCCAGAAGTGTATTAATGTACATAGTTACCATTCAATAAAAAAAAAAAAGACCGATGCCTTCAGGTACCCTACCATATGGAGAGCTTTCTCAATATTTTCCATTTCATCTTTAATGCCTGGATCTGTGGTCAGCAGTGCTGGTAGTTGGGATGCCACCGTCCAAGACCAGAGGTTTTCAATCCTGAGTTGTTGGGACTAGGTTATCTAGGAAGCCTAAACAGGGACCTACAAGAGCCAAAGTTCCCATCATTTAGTCACTGGATTTCTTTCTAGCTCTTAACTACCCCCATATCTACTTGTGGCATTGGCCAAATATTCTAAAAACCTCTGTGACTAGTACTTAGAGGTTGTTCCAGGGCCCAGTAGTTAATCCCATTTCTATACAGATGGCCTAGCAAGAAGTGTTACTTTTGTGTGATTATGTGAAATTGGGCTGCATAATGTTGATCCACTATTTTTAGGTCACATGCTTATGCTGGACTCAAAATATGTATAGGATCCTGAACTGAGCTTGGGACTGAGCTTCTATAAGGGATATTGGGTTAACACCCATATTTCTATGTTCTGGATAGAGTGCCTCCTTTATACTTCTATTTGACAGTAGTGGGAGTAGCAGCATCATTTATCCTAAGTCATCTCTGCATATCTACTACCAGGGCATCACCTGTCTCTATGAGGTCCTACCTCCTTTGAAATGGCTGAGAATGTCGCTTCAAAAACCATAGGGTTTTCCTTGTTGAAAAACTTCCTTGACTCAGGCCAACGTGGGTGAAGGCTGGATTTTTTTTTTTTTGGCCTGAATTCGAACACATTTCGCCCATGGGTTCTTACCTGTGCTAGCTGCAGTTCATGGGAGGCAGGTGGAGACAGTGTTAGAAGTGATCACATTCTAGGAATGAAGTTAGCAAAACCCAATGAGTTCAAGAAATGAGAAAGGTAGAAATGTTTTGGTTTACCTTTCTGCTATGAAATTCAGAACAGCTCTCTCTCCTGCCTCTCTCTCTTCTCTTCCCCACACTCTCCTTATCTCTCTCCTCTCTTTTCTCTCCTCCCTAGGGCTTCTCTGCAGCCTTTCTCCCCCCCCACCAATAAAGACCTTTTGTACAAGCAAAAAAAAAAAAAGAAAGAAATTCAGAACAGAGAATTAATATAATTAATGAATGCATTGTTTTGTGCATTTTCTCATTGTCTGAGAAAGGTTTGCATTAATGGCTATCAATAAAAAAAGCACAAGGACAACTTTTGAAAGGATCATTGGAAGACAGCAACCACAGATGTTATAATGGATTATGAGTAATGATGTAGTTAACATTAACTAAATAGCATTAGGGAACTTCAAGAAGGAAAGTGTATTCCCAGGGACATCCTTCATAACAAATTCTGCCTTTCAAATTCAAATAGACCTCCTAAAGACTGTATCATTTTCTTAATCGCAAGATGTACAAAGTGCAATACCTAGACCTTTACCTTTAAGGGTAAGTGCAAGACCACTGGTCCCCCATAAACTTCACCAATGTGGCAGGGCCCTAAAATTTTGTAGGATTACTTTTTAAACCTAGGTACTATATGTCTTACATAAGTGTTAGGCTTACTTGCCACTTACTTTTCACTGGCCTTATTAAAATGATGACATCAAAATAGTGGACCAACTTGATATACTGCAGAATTCCAAAACCATCATGGTTATTGCAGACCATCTTGTGAAAGGGAGGAGAGTTAACATAGGTGTGGGAGTAAAACCATGAATATATACTATTATCTTTCTTTAATGGACAATGACTTTTGATCTACTTCATTGATGCCAACTGAAAGAAAAATACAAATCAATAACCACATGATAAATGTCAGAGAGTGCAGTAAAATGTTCCAGTAAATACATGATATCACATAAAGCAAAGTCAATTGGTACTACAAATTGGTTATGTTTACAATAATTCATTGATTTCTACTACAAGCTACTTTGTCTTTGCTGAAACAATACAAGTTAATTAAAGGGAAATGTGAGGTATGCTATTATTTTTCAATGTTTAAGACCTTGAACATAGCACTAATGCTTTCAGTCCCCACCCCCCCAATTTGATTTTGTTTCTAACAAACTCTTGACTAGGGGAAGTTGAGGGAGTTGGTTCAGGGATGTTCACTGTACATTTCTTTCAATGATAAATCTTCTTTCATAGATCAGACAACCAAAGATGTGATCTCAGTAAGATTTTGTTTATAATTATTTCAAATTTGATTGCAAGGACCAGAAAAATTACTTTTCATCCATTATAAGATGGATTTGAGTTAGGACTTCATTATGAGGTCTGACAGTTAAATTTATGAACTCATCCGAGAAAAGTGATATAAATCTCATTGCTGAATTTCATTATGGTCACCTTCAAGCTACTCCTCTTAGGAAGCTATGTGCTGATGCCAGTACCTAGTCAAAACTTCAAAGCAATTTTCGAATTCTTTTTCTGGAATGACCATCAGAACTATCATCATACGGCACACAAAAACACTCAACAACAATAATGAATGCCACTCAGCAGGACACCACCACACATCAACACAAACACAGCTGTGAGACACTGATATATAAAGGTTATGAAACCTTACATAGTTGTCTGTACAGTGCTGCCAATGAAAGCCCACAGTGGCAATTTCACAAACTTAATTGTCATAACTTTGTTGATAACTACTTGAATGGTCATTCCAGAAAAAGGAATTCCAAAATTGCTTTGAAGGGTGGACTAGGTACTGGCATCAGTGCATAGCTTACCAAGGAGAATACTTCAAAGGTGACTGCAGTGATACGCAGCAAAGAGGTAGGTAGCATTTTTTCTAAGACCTGTTTAAAAACATAATTGTCTGAGCTCATATAGCCTGTATTCCATAATCTCATACTCTCAGAAACTAGTCATAATACCATTTTACATCCTATGATATACATGACAGTAAAGACTCTAATTTTAGCAAAATATCTCAACATTCCTTTTTGTTTGTTTGTTTTTGTTTTTGTTATTTTCAGAAATGACTGCAGGCAACTTCAGGGATGAATCCAAAGAATTTTTATTTTATATAACTTGGTGATAGTGCAAGACTTTTTAAAAGAGATCTTAGCCTACTTATCCAGTGATAGGTTCTGAAACTCACTATCTGGTCAAGAGTTGATGCTCTTTCATTGTGCCAGTAACATGAGCCTTTTGTCTACCCGCTATTGGTTTTATTTTTCTGGTCATACAAGTCAAACTGTATCTTTATTGACTGTACATCTAACCTTATGAACATCATGGTTTGTACTTAGCTCCACAGATTCTGGCAGGTCAAATGCCAACAGTTACCAATCTATTGTTGCTGTATATAGTGGTAATTAAGTATACCTTGCTTTTACTGGTTACGTGTAGTTGCTGTCACCTAGCCTCTAAGAGACCAGAGTTTTATAATCTCTATTGATTCAAATTCCATGGACAATCTCTTTTGTCAATCCAGGTCTTCGAGAACAGCTTTCAGGTAGCTTCCTAGGAAAGATGGTGTGTCACTAAATTATTGCCTTTAGTGAAGGCAGGGTTTTCTGGTCTCTTCTCAGGATACAATCAAGTGGTAAATGTCTTGTCACACATAATAAATATGTTTGAATTTCTGTGACTTTGGACCTAGTCCTCAATACTCTATAAATACATATAATCCAACATTTCCACTTAGTTACTACTATTGTTCTACTGTATTCAAGTTTTAAAGAGTCATCTCAGCAGAAGTATTAGAATTAGGTCCCAGATTTATTTGAACAAACTTACCCACATTTCACTGCTTCTGATAAAACTACACAAATGGTGCATCTCTTTTTTCGTGTATGCGCCATTCAGATTAGGCAGAAATCTAAGATTAACCACTATCTAGAAGCAATGAAGGAAGTCAGGAGGGGCTATTTTGTGAGAAAAGGCATCATCTTCTAAAAGAATTGCCATATGTGAATTCTTTGCATAGTATTCAGGAAAAGACAATCTCCTTTAGGATGAGTTGGGGGGTTACTTCAGCTGGTAAGTCAAATACTATTCAGCATAATCTGTTCTCAGGCATTGTTGGCCAAATTTCCCCATCCCTGTTCTCAGGGTTTACATTCTTCCCTATAAAGGTTGGATTTTTTAAGGAATCCTATCAAAATTATGCATCACTTTCCTTTGCAATTTTGCCAGTTTTTTTGAATTAAATTCTTGGCCTGATTATCAACACAATTTTCACTATAGTTGCAGGAGACAAGGGTCTCTTTTAATACTATCTTGGTGTCCTTCACATTTTTAGAGAATACACATAATGGAGAATTGGTTATGTACCTGTCAGTTCTTTTTAAAGAGGTTTTTACAGTCATTAGCAAATCTGAACAACTGACAATCTTTGTAATTGCCACCATCCCATTCCCTTTAAATGCTAGAGAGCTTCTTGTAAGTTAATTTTTCTTATTCATCAGTGTCTCTTAAACCACAGTGCTGAAACATATTGGTACTTACTGTTCTACAGCATGCCAGGAGTTAATAGAACCCATTTACTGCCAGTAATGGAGGACTATATAGCCACTGAGTAGTGAGTGATCTAGTTCAAAGTCTCATCTTGAGGTTTATCCTCTTAGATCTTTTCCGCAATTGCATGTACAGTTTTGTACATTCTAAAAGCAAAGACAAGGATTTATGTTTAGTAGTTTATTTGGCAGGTGATCCTGGCAAGGATAAGTGAGAGAGAGAAAAGTAAGGAAAGACAATGAAAGATGTTTTTATTATTATTAAGCTGTTACTCCTAAGGACAACTAGAAATAAATTCAACAGGGTATCTGCTAAGCCAAGCTGAAGAATACATCTCTGAATACTCCTCTAAAACATTCAACTCTTCACTTCTTATTTTACTGTTTGAAGGATAACTCCTCCATGCTCTTATCTGGGCTTCTATATGAGATAAGAGAACTTTGGATACAGGAAAAAATAATATAGAGCATGAACTTGAATATTGTCAGACCCAGCTTTAGCTCCAGGGAGCTGAGGAAATGTTGTTTGCACCATCACAGTTATCAGTTACAAGGCCTTAGCAATTATATTAATAGATGAAAAGATTTCAAAAAAAAAAAAGATTTCAAAACTTTCAACATAGAAATTATCCTTATTTTACACAAATTATTTCAAAGAAAATAAATCATACCTGTTGTTCTAAGGATGTTGCTGTTAGGGTCTCATGGAAAAGTGATGTCATGAAGAATAAGCACGCTTATTGAAATTGTGTTTTAAATAAACGTGACCATCTGCTCACTCAGGCAAAATGGTGAGCTTTCTTTATTTACTGTTGGTTTATATAGCGAATCTTGTGCATACGCACTATACAGCAATGACCTAATTAACATTCATTACAATCCCTTTGCACATGCTCATCAGACATCAATGACTTCATTCTGCCCATATGCATTGGACATCAGTGACTTCATTAATCCATTTGAACATCCTGTGACTACCCACCTTGTAAGTAGCTCCTTCCTAGTAATTTGATAATCCACTCAACATACACCTTTAAGCATAACTGGTTTAACATAATTTAATGGAGAACATGTTGTTAGCCATTACTTCTTTTGTACTTATCTGATGAAGCCTGAGCCAATGGAGGAAAGATACAGTTTGAAAGTCTGTTCTACTGACCTTGCTATTCGGAGGCAGTTACTTTGATCTTAAAAATGAGGCATAATTAAGAAACTTCTAGGGCATACAGAAATTTGCGTGCAAACCTCCACTCCCATGTGGGCCTTAAGTCAGGGTGTTTTTACGCTCACAACCGACCAGGCTGACCTTAGGTCAGGGGGTTTTTAGGCCGGCAACCAACCAGGCTATATGGGATTCTGCCTCCATTTGTCACAAGTATGCCTGCACAAAGTCTTTTTACTGCTTTCTCTCAAACAGCTTTTTTGGCCAGAGACATATAGGCCTTTCACTTATACATACTGATCAAATTTATTTTGTGTAGCTAGGATAACTTTTCAAATAATCAAGAAATAAGAATAGAAAATTCTACAATTTTTCTTATGAACACATCAAAAATTCTAAAGAAAATATTGACACATTGAATTTGGCTATGAATAAAAAGTTGTTATCTGATGATTGAGTATATATTATCATATAACTGCAGGAAAGATTCAACATTAAAAAAAAGTCTGTCAATATGTTTTATATGCTAACAAGATAAGTGTAAAATCTATAAAATCATCCTAACAAGTGCAAAAAAAAAATGTTCAGTAAAATGTGACATTCATGATAAAAGTCTCCTAGAAAATTAAAATTAGACAATAACTTATATAACCCAGTAAAGTTACATGTTAAAATCACACCGAAAACAGTCTAAATTGATATTTTACAAATATTTTAATTAAAGAAAAAACTAATTATAATAATCCTGATTTATTTAACATTTCACTGGAATTTATAGCTGTAACATCAATTAAAATATAAAATAGGCAAATAAATTAAAAAGAAAAACACATATTTTGTCTCTTATTTTGCAAGCAATATAGCTGCTTGCATTGGAATCCCAGTGATTCCCTAAAATATGAAAATGAATTAGATAATTCATTATTATTATATATTTGTTTGTCAGTGTATACAAATTAAATCCATTTAAATCTATTGGGAAGAACCAATTGGAAAATGCAGTACACCCCAAAGTGCCATTTGTAAGAGCATTAAAACCTACGTTAAATGTATTTAATGAATATGTATAGGGTCTTTATAAAGTCATTTTAAATATTATTGAAGAAAAAAATATGAGTCACTGTAAAATAGACCTGAATGGAAGATGAGTGCATATTCATGGAAGAGAAGATGCAATTTCATAAAGGTGTTAGTTTTCCCCATACTGTTCTATAAATTTAATGTAAATCCAATCAATAACCCCAAACAGTCTTTGTGGAGCTGATCAAATATGCCAAAATCCATATGGAAATTTAAAACTTAATAAAGAAAATATACATACAAAGTAAGACACAAGTGGATAGCATAATGGGTATCAACATGAAGCATAAAACTATAGTGTGATTTAACTTAATAGAGCCATACATCTATTTATCAGACTGGAAAGACCAGAAGTAGGACAAAGTCTACCAAGGAAATTGTGATGTGACATTATGAATCAATGGGTAACTATTTGACAAATGATGTTTGGATAATTGAATTTTAATATTATAAAATGTCAATAGATCTTTACTGTAGACTTTACTGAAATGTAAGTTCTAGGAAAATTAAGAAATTAGAGACAAACATAAACTCTCTCAAAAAAGATGCACTTTTTTGACATTAAAAATAATAAAAATATAATGGTAGATTTGATTAAATAAAATTAATCTTTTATAGGACCTCATATATCATATATTATGTAAAAGTTCAGCCAAGAGTTGGATAAGATATTTGCAACACAGAAACTGAAAACTGGCTAGCATACAAAATTCACAAAAATCTATAATTTGATCAAGAAGAAAAAGGTAAATAAAATGGGCAAAGTATATGAAGAATGCCACAAAAAAAAGAGAATATGAGGAGCTACAAAGAAATTATAAAACCTCTCCTGCTCATGGGTCAGAAGGATTAATATGACCATATGCCCCTAAGCAATCTACAGATTTGATGCAATCTCTATCAAGATATCAAAGTTGTTTTTTTTTTTACAAAATTAGAAAAACAAAATCCTAAAATTTCTATGGAACCATAAAAGAGCTCCAATAGCCAAAGTAATCCTAACAATTAAAAAATAAAATAATGTGGAGGCATCAGTTTATATGGTTTCAAATTATACTGTAAAGTATAGCAACCCAAACAATATAGTACTGGCATAAAAAAAATTATATATATATATATTGCCAGTGGAACAGAATAAGGAACTCAGAAATGAAGTCACAAATTTACAGTCAAAATTTTTTTACAAAGTTGACAAGAACCTACACTAGGGAAAAGACACACTTTTCAATAAATGGTCTTGGGAAACTGAATTTTCATATGTGGAATAGTGAAACTGAAGTTTTATCTCTCACCATATTAAAGAAAAATCAACTCAAAATGGATTAACGTCTTAAATGTAAGATCTGAAACTATAAAAATACCCGGAAAAATCTGGGTAAAACACTTCTGGACATTGGTCTAGGCAAACAATTTTCACTAACATCTGGCAAACACAAGCAAAACTAAATATAAACAAATAGTACAATTAAACTAAAAAATAAACGAAAAAGCTTCTGCACTGCAAAAGAAATAATCAATAGAGTGAACAGACTACATACAGAAGGGAAAAAACTATATACAAGGTATGCATCCAGTGGGCACTACTGTCCGTATTCCATAAGAAACTCAACTCAACAGCAAAGCCCCAAATAACCCCATTGAAAAGAGGGCAAAGGGCATAAATAGTCATTTCTCAAAAGAAGTTATCATATAATAATAAGTCTCAGGATGGATTTTTTTAGGTTCATCTTATTTGAAATCATTTTGATTTGCTCTATCTGAATGTGAATATTCTTATCTATATTTGGTAAACTATCAGTCATTATTCTTTTTTAGTTTTGGATGATGAATTATAGTTTTATTAGGAAGTTTTAGAAGTAAGGTCTTCGAAATACATGTTAAGTTTAGCTCCTCTGGTGAAATCCAAGATTGGAAAGTAAACCATGACTGCAGAAATGCAGTCCCTTTTGCTAATGACCAATTAAGGCAGACCTTTCTAGACCTTTTAATCTTTTCTCCTTTTTAGACTTCCAAAATACATACATTGGCCAACTTGATGGTATTCTGTAAGTCCCTCAAAATTTCTTCACTCATTTTCATTCTATTTTTGTTTTCTCTAACAGGATATACTTTCACATGATTTTTATTTTTATTTTGAATTTTCAGTTTGGTAATTCATAACTGTAAGTAAGACATACCTGTCTTCCTGGGGTGAATTTCTGGAGATTTGTCTTGTTACTGTATTTGGATCATGTTTCCGATTTCTGCTTTTTCTTTGCCTCTTCATGTTGATATCTATGCATTAGAAAAAGAAGCTGTTTTCCCAGTCTTCACGAAGTGGGCTCTTGTATGAGAAATCAATCCAGCAAGAGCTTCTGTGAGCCTCGGAACCTTCATGTTACCATCATATTTGTTCTTAGTGGTCCCCTGATGTCTCAAGTAATTTAAGTCCTGTGCGCTCTCCACCACAGATGAGATTGAAGCCATTCCTCAGGGTGGCACCTAGAGAAACTGAGATATCGGATGCAGAGTTCAACGCGCCCCTCCCCCACACCCCCAGAGGGAAGCCAGTGTTTGGAGATTTTATCCTTTGGTTTCTTGGTGGGCTGGAGGCAGACGCCATACAACCTTTCTTCTTCTCAGGGGCCCCTAGCAATCTAGAAGATACCAGATTCTGTCAGCACTTTGAGATAGAAGCTAGTTTCTGGGGCAATTCCTCAGAAAATTTAAGCATTAGAAAGCATCAGAGAGAAGGAGAACATGGAAGCTGTTTTTTATTTACTTATTTAGTCTTTTCCCTTTTTGTCCAGTTGTTCGTCAGAGGTGAAAGCTGTGGTAAATGTCCATGTACTTGTTCAAACTACCACCCTGTTCCCTGTAACCCTCAGGGGCCTAGGCCAGGTCTTTTCAATGTTTTGTGACAGGTGAGATAAAAGTTGGTCGCTCAGGCAGGACACAGAAGGTTGAAGACATTGCATGTGTTTTCCTTCCCAGGGAAATTTGGAAGGTGGAGGTTTCCTGCTAATTCTGCTAAGTGGGCATCTCCAATGTTTCTACCAATTTGATGTGATTGGTTTGCACTGTCTTGTGCTATAGGAGCTTCTCACTAGTCTCTGGATTGTTCACAATGAAAACTCACCTGTGTTTTGCTGTTGAATCAGTGGCAGTGGTTGAGGGGGTGGGGAGGAGAGTCCAGGGCTTTCTGTTTCATCCCCTTGTTTATGTCTTTAAGAAGTATTTTTGATTGTAGGAAAAAAATAGAAACAATTTAAGTGGAAAAAGATAAATGAAGATCAAAGGAGCATATTTATATAATGTAATATATAGATCATTTACTACAGTATTAATGAAACATGTACAAATAAATCAATATGTATCTCAATAAATAATAAATTAAAAAGTAAGTTTCCAAATAATAGCTAACATATATCACTCATAGATTTAAAAACCTGTGACAAAATATTACATGCTGATCCTACATCATATATTTAACAAAATATTAAATAATGTGGCTTAAAAAGCAGTGAAGGAAAACCATGATTTTTTATTTAAATTAAATAAAATAATTGTGTCAGGCAGTTATTAGGCAATGAAAATAAAGTTTCTGAATAACTATAACTCCTTGAAGAATTTACAATTGAGCAGAAATAAAAGAAAAGGTTAATCTAGTGATACTGGTGATCTGGGCACTGAGAAGAGAGCAGAGCTTTGTAGTACATGTAGGCAGGCAGGTTGCCATAATAAATCTATTTCTTCCTTTTTATCTTTTTGAACCAATTAATTCCTTCACTTAAAGTTTATCAAAGAAGTTTCAGAATGTCAGCTTCCTTTAATATAGGCCACCAGGGGCTCAGTTTTCAGTCAACCAAGGAAGTATAGAGACTCTCCTGGCTTGTCTGTTCAGGGTAACAGGCACTAACTTCAGAATCTCTGGATCATCCTTCCATATCAATAACTTGGCTCTATTCATCAGCACTTTCTATTCTTCCAGGTATAATTGTCTTTAACATTCATGCACAATATTTATTCCCAGCTTTCTGCAAGTTTTAAATGGGTTATAACTGTAAAAATCTTTCCATTCTTTTGTTGTGTATAGCATCTTATTCTGGTTCACATTTTGGTAAGTACTCCACTTGCTATAGTGGAGTGTTTATTTGTTCCCCTGTGGTCTGTTGGTATTTGAGTGTACTTATAGATCTAGGAACAAAAGGAGTGGCAAGGGTAGGTATTAAGGAGAAGCAGTATTCACCTGAAATGCAATTAACTCATACTTGATGGTTATATATTTCAGGCAAAGGGATACAGTGTTGTTGCTGCTGGTAGGCTTATATTCCTTGAAGAATGAATAGCATTTAGTGGGACTCTGAGTTTGGGAGAAAATTCTTTGTAAGGCTAAGACAAGTGATGCAAGTGATCAAGATCATAAAGGGCATGGTCAGGGAGAGGAAACTGGCATAGCATTGATTACACAGTAATGTGTTAAAGCATGTGGCACAGCTTGGTGGTAATTAAGGAAAGACTACATCTTAAGTGTCTTTGTAAACCATATATAGATTGCAGATATTAGACAAAGAACCATTAGCTATTTTTTCAGCAGACTTGGTCACATTGGAATTTTAGACAGAACTTTCTAGCTACAATGTGTAGGCTGAATATAAGAAGAGAAAAATAAACCTATATGTTAATATTATGCCAGCACGAATTTTGATTGGTGTGATTTAAATATTTGGAAATAAAAATTGTTAAATATAAAAAAAAGTAGAATTGATTAAAGCCATAGGGGAGAGAGTTTTGCCAGTAGAAGTCTTAAAATTAAGTGTCATGGCAAAAATTATACTAACATAAGTGTTAGAAAAGCTTCTGTTCTGAACTCGTGTTTTCTTTTTAAACAACTTCACCTTGAACATGGGAATCAAAAGCACGTATTACACAGTGCCAATTGTATGTTAACATTTAGGTAACACAAGAGATTTGAAAAAATGTGAATAGACTCATCTGAAACCAAAATGAAATTCAAGATATGGCTATTTTAATAGTGAGCTTGTGGGAGAGATTTTTGAATAAAGATAAATTTGAAGAATTAGAAAGAAGTTTTAATCAGGCTATAGAAAACAATGATTAGTGAACCCAAGGCCCATTAGTAAATGGATGGATTAAAAAAAATGTATTGTAATATGTTTGAAGCCTTAAAAAAGAATGAAATCCTGTCACATGCTACAACATGGATAAAACTTGAGGACACAGTGCTAAGAAAAGTGGTTGTCAGAAAAAGAAAAACACCCTACTCCTAGAGGGTGTTTAAGGGGATGAAAATTGGGCAGTGTCTGTGGCTCAAAGGAGTAGGGCACCAGCCCCATAAGCCAGGAGGTGGTGGGTTCAAACCCACCCCTGCCTGGAAAAAAAAAAAAAGCATCAAAATCACAGAAATAAAGTAGAAAAGTGAATGCCAAAGACAGGGGTGGGGGTGGAGAGGGAGAATTAGTGTTTGGTAGGTGTAGACTTTTAGTTTCGTGAGATGAAAAAGTTTTAGAGATGTGTTATATAATAATGTGAGTGTATTTCACACCACTCAACCATACAGGTGAAAATGCTTAAGATGGTAAAGTTAAAATCATGTTTGTTTGTTTGTTTTATTTTTTCATCTTTTTTTTTTGTTTGTTTTTTACCACATTAAAGAAAGGAAAACAATGGAGAGTGTAGTTTGGAACCAGTGCCCAAACTCAGCATGGCAGACTGATTTTGATACCTCTTTGCAGGAAAATTTTGTCCCTAGAAGCTGTATGAGTTATTTTGTGAAATACGTTTGAAGTTCTGGATAAAATAAAAGTATGAAATCATGAGAGTAATGAGGAGTGATGGCACTCCTGTTGGCAGAATGTGGGAGAGGTCCCATCTGCACAGAGGCCCATGCTGCAGTCACCATGACGTACTGCCTCCCCAAGCAGAAGTTACGAGGCCATAGCACAAGAACAGGGACAGACTTTGTGATACCCCTACGGGCTTCCCCAGGAAAGACTCTGAGAGAGGGAGTTACATCCTGTGTATTTGGGTTATCACTATAGTGGTGAAAAGCTGGGTCTCTGAAACCAGACTGCCTGGGTTTGAATCCGACTTTGCCAGTTGTGACCTTGGACAAGTTTCTTAATGTTCAAATCCTCATAAGTGAAACATGGATTATCAGAGATAACCCATAATTACTTACCATAAATGAATGCTTTGTACTTTAAAAGAGATAATGTGAGTAAAACATTCTGGACAGTACTTGGAACCTATACAAATGTTGGCTATTACTATTTTCATTTATAATCTTAATCAGGAAGACTTGAGTTTATATGGGTACTACTGAGATTAAAAAAAAAAAAAGGGCCGAATTTTTAAGGAATCCAGACTAGTTGCAGGGAAAGACCTCTAACAATCAAGTCTAATACAATTTAAAAAATTACATACGAAGGTTGATTTGAGAGTGGTAAGAACACATATGGAAGGATGTATTTTTTTTTCCTTTTCTTCACACTTTTTTTAAATGAGAAAATTTACATATGGAGAAATGTAGATCCAACAACTGCATCTAGGTATATAATCATCACCGCAGTCAAGATATCAAAAATTTTGACCCCACTAGAATGTTCTCTTATACCCCTTTTCATTCAACCCCTGCCTTCCAGGGGTAACTCTTGTACTAATAATTTTCTTTTACCGCAGATTGACATGAAATCTTGTCTCTTTACAACAAGGATGGCACTTCACCCAGGACCAGAAAGGTGAGCAGAATTTCCAAAGGAAGCCACAGTGTCTTAGATTTCATGTGTATAAGATGTAGAATTGGGACTACTGTAGTTGAAGTTTAAAATGTATTGATGAGAGAAAGATATGCAGAACTGTCAGGAAAGAAGATTGAATATGCTGAAGGTTTAGTTCCAGTGTCCTCAAACTACGGCCTGTGGGCCACATGCAGCCTGCCTCTGATATTTATCTGCCCCGCCCAGTGTTTTTGCCGCTGCTGCCTGTCTTGCTTAGCAGCTGACTCATTCAGGGGCCCACAGTCTGGCCCTCCAATGGTCTGAGGGACAGTGAACTGGCCCCCTGTTTAAAAAGTTTGAGGACCCCTGGTTTAGTTCATTGCAAACAGGCTTTAGAAACCAAACTATATGAGCGTTTTTTTTTTTTTTAACTTTACCATGCATTGGAATCACCTGTAGAATTTTCCAAATATTCAATTGCAAAGATTTCTTTCTGTTTTCTGAGATACTGATTTGGTAGGCTTGGAAGAAGAACAAACACTCATACAGATGCTCTGATATCCAACAAATTTTTGTGAACCAGGGTTGTAGACAAGTGGGTCTCAAATTTTAGCTTGCATCATTCTCCTGGAGAGCTTGTTAAAGCCTGTATTAGCCTCAGGCCTTCTGATTCGGTACACCTGGGTAGAGCCTATAACTTTTGATTTTCAACGAATTTTGTCTGGTGAGGTGAGGCTGATAGGAGAGCTATATTTTGAGAACTATCACTGTTGGACATCAATTTACTACTGGTTTAGAATGTCCAACACAGTCACTAGAGGTTATTTCTAAAAATACCTATACCCAGACCCCAGGCCCTCTAATGCCCTTCTTCCCTTACCTCTGTCCTGATCCCAATTCACCCTCACCTACACTTTTGATATGCCCTCATAGGAGTTGTATGTTAAAGCACTTCCTAGGTTGAATTGTTAGAAAATAAAATGTGATACCATAAATGAAAATGGTTTATAACTATAAGGTGCAATCTATATGAAATATATTAATTTCATTTCCAACGGTACACTAACACAGCTCAATACTATTTCAAATTCAAAACAATTCCAGTGTAGTCCAAGTTGCCAGACCTTATATTTAGAATGAAAGGAAAAACAAATTTTATAGAACAACAGTAGAAATTCAGTACATTTGGAAATAGTTATTACCTATTATGCTTGTTTCTGTAAATGTTAGCTGGTGTCTGTGTTCTGTGTTAGGCAATGAACAGCAGTATTTGATAACTGCATGCCCTCGTATGACCAGTTACCTGATATTTGCATATACTTTAGTCTATAACCCATCAGACCTGAGTGGGATTGGTTTCCACAGGTACTAAATGATAAAACGTTGATAGAAAAATGGGACTAGCTCATATTCTGTAGTGATTATGGAGATTTCAAGGGAAGAAAAGAGGCAAAGACCAGGTTTTCAAATACTACCTACTAAATGAAAGCAATTTTTCTGGGTTAAATAGAAGAAGGCAATTGTGATGAGGAACAAGCACTTTCTCCAGAAATCCCCTCCCAACAAAATGAGAATGTGTGGTAAACTCATATCAAAGATGTCAGCTGGAGATGGGCATAGCGTGAGGTTATTATTCTACATTCTCCGGTTCCAGTGAAAAAATTAAAACAAAATAAAAACAGCTCCTTGAAACTCAAGGCAATTATATTGCATGAGAAATCAAAAATGAAGCAACTACCCCAACAGTAAAAGAAAACTGCCTTTGGTCAACTTATTAAAATGGTATTATAAAATAACATTCAAAGTACATCTTCCTTAAAAATGTTTTGGTTTAGAAAAGTAAATCTTTCATTATTGCCTTTGTTTGCTTTCCAAAGATTCTCATGTATGTCTTGAGAATCTAAGAGAAGAGGAGATGGGTAAGAGAGAAAACAGTCAAATGCTCCAAGAGTTAGAGGAAAAAGAGAGGAAGCAGGCAAACTGTACGGTCCCTTTCTGGCACGCTCTTCCCTACTGATATAGGCAAAATTTTTTATAGGTTTTATATTTGTTTTGTTTTGATCCCTAGAAGAGTCTGTCACATGTGTTTGGGGAATATTTACTAAACTTTGTTTGCTGTTGAGTAAATACAAAGTCACTAGACGTTTAGGAACTGAAAAAGAAACAGTAGTCATCATCCGGTTGGGAACACTTATTTCAGGTTCAGTTGGACTGTACCAGAAGTCAACACCATTCCAGGTATGAAAAAACCCCATTCCAAGATAGGTGAAGTGGAGTAAGTGAAGGCTTAGATCTCACATTTTAAGGTAACAAAGGGGAGGTAAGCTAATGGGAAGTAAGGGAGTCTGAGCCAGCTAAGAGCATGAACCATTCTGGAAGATGACAGATGTAAGAACAGGGTAAATTTAAATCAAGCGAGGTTAAGAGGACTAAATGTTGGCAACTGTTTCCAGGAGAAATGAGCTGAACATCATTGTGACAAATTAAAATGCCTAGCAAGATATATTGGTTAGAATCCTGCATTAAAATTATTTACCATTATATCTATCTCTTCTATGGTGACTAGATTATTTCTGTTATCATGTATAAAATTAATTGATGAAAGTAACCTCTGGTCCACTTTCATTAGACAAAAGCAATGCTATATATATTTACCAAAGAGTGTTCGAAGTCACATAGTACAACTTTGGCTCCATTTCCAATCTCTGTTTTCCATAGTACAAGGGTAGAGATTAGTCTTCCTTCAAGAACACAGAGCATAACACTTCAGAAATTCACCTTATAGTTTTGAATGGACTGTCATCTTATAGCAAAAGTCTGTCTGAGACTGATATTTAGAGAAGATAGTCAACTGGACTTTACATCTTTCTCATAGATTGAGTTAGCCCAGCAGATCACAGTTGGTTAGTCTCATACAGACCTCACCTTCCCTGAGGTCCTTTCTAATATTGTATCCACTGCTTTAGTTAAAGGCTGTTATAAGAAACAGCTAGTAGCAATGTGTTTGTCAGTTATTACAAAGCTGTGGTAAGGAGCATGGTGGAATCTATTTCTTATATAAGATCCCAGGTGAAAATTTTTTTCCAGAATTTCACTCTGGCAAGAACTTTTTCTTCTCTTGAATGAATAGCATTTTTTGTATAGAAAAATAAATCCAATGTGACTTTTCCTCTCCTTTCCCCCAAATATAGTTGAATGGATAAGAGAATAGCTGAGAGCAGCAGTTCTCAACCTGTGGGTCATGACCCACAAGAACTGTATGAAAGGTCACGGCCTTAGGAAGATTGAGAACCACTGGCTCAGAGAGACTGATTCCACAGCTTACATCCTAGGTGTGACCGAGGTATTTGTTTTTTAATCATTAATAAAGTGTAGAATCAACTTCTCTTACTAGTTAGTAAATATCAGTTCATACTTCTATAGTAAATTATCCATCTTACCCAATATTTTCTCTATTATACATACTTCTTTTCCATAGTATTTTCCGCCACAATTTTAAGGTTTTCTGACTCAGAAAGTTTGCTGCATGTATTGTCAAATCAACATAGAGATGAGGACAATCATTTGTAGCATTATACATTGTTAAAATGCTAGAATTATGAAATATGAGAATTATTTAAGCCCAATCATAAGAATCCTATTCAAAAGAATATCCATATCACATCTGTGCTCAGCCTATAGCTTTTAATACCGCCTAAGATTACCCAATCCAATCTGTAATAGCTCTGTTTAACTGTCTACTGCTATAGTTTTGTCACTTTGAAATGAATTTTAAAAACACCACAGAGAAGTCTTTTAAATATTAAAATCTAGTTATTTTCCACACAAGGAAGCTGACAGATTCATAGATGTTGTTTTATTTATTTATTTATTTTCCGGCTTAGAGATAGAAATTCATGGATGTAGGTTTTTACTTTGGGCTTTTGGGATTTTCTGGTCTCTTCTTACATTTGAATGCCTTTAGGAAATAACTCACAGCAAATTTTATTTGTTTTTTTATCCTAACTTTTTTAGTCTTTATCATAATACCAAAATTTGACCAAACTGATGATAGTTTATACCAACCTACTGAATAAAACAACTCATTCTGTGGGATTACTAAACAAAATAGTTATTTTTGAAAATAAACTGTATTTTTCATACAAAAAAAGATGATTATATTCACTTTGAAATTAATAACTTACAAATATATCTACATGCAAGTTGTATTATTTTTCTGCTGTCAAGCTTAGCCAAAAGGCTGAGAAATGATTTTATTAATTTTCTACTATATAATTAAGTTTTTATATTTATATTTTTGTGTAAGACTTACTTACACCATAATTTTTCTAGAATTTAGTGTAATTTTCTCTGCATGAAATAAGTATGAAATATAGTACATATGCTATCTAGGATATGTGAAAGGGAGTATAATAAGAGCAATGGGGAACATAGGAAATTTCAAGTAGCAATATTGTATTTTTAAGTCAGAGAGTTAAATTTAGTTGTGTGTATTATCTCCACCACTAGACCTTCCACCAGATATTTATCAACCACATTAAGTATGAAAGGGATCTGGTAAAAATACTGACCATGATGATCAAGGGAGAGCCAGAAAAGTAAATAATGTTTCACTCACTGTTAGGCCTTTGAGCAGGTGGTAGCTAGACCCTAACTCATGCCCAAATCCCATCTGCTAATGGGGAGTGAATCCCCAGTACATGGTGTGTGTTCTAGTGTTCTATTCTTCTTTCATTGGCTAAGCTTCGGCCGCGAGCCCAGTCTGTATTAAGGATCACTGACGTCAGCTAGGGTAAAGGCAGGGCAAGGCTGTAGACTGGGATAAGCCAAGGACTTAGACTTTCATCCAGGATTTACATACCAAACCCAGTGTCTTGTTCTGCTTCGTAATGTTTAATGTTTCATGCTTCTTGGCTGTTTAATACTGGCACCTCAAATTCAGTCTTAGGTAATAAATAATCTTATAAACTTCACTGCCTTCACTGTGCCATCCCCACCCACCACTTTCGTTATGACTGATAATTTCCACGTTTGCACATATTAGTAATTCTCTTTCTCACTTGAAACCTCACATCCAAGAGATCATCAAATGTTCTGATTTCTACTCTGAAAACGTTGTAGATTTTTATATATTATTTGCCCTCCTCTTTTGTTTATATATGTAGTTATGGTTGTCACCATCTCCTGCAATGATTTCTTTACTGTATTCTGGCTCCAACCTTTGCCCACTTTTGTCAGCAGAAATATTATTCCAAAACGTTTACATTGTTTCTAAACAACATCCCATAAAGTACTTTTATTGCATAGTTGCAGAGCTGATGGGGATAGCACTATATTCTGGCCTTATCCCTGTTGAATTTTCTGCTAGAATCTCCCACTGTTTCCCCCCCAGCTCTAGTTCAGTCAGTAGTACCTGCCTATCAGGTATTTCCCAGTTCACTCTCCTTTCTCATATCTAGCTCTTTTTACTTATGCTATTACCTCTGCTGGGAAAGATCTTAGTTCAAATCTTTCTTCCTTTATGAATCTTTTCTCTGTCTTATAAGCTCTAATTCATGTATCACTTTTGAGTATCTGCCCCGACCATCCTCCATCTCCACAAATTCCCTCTACCCATGAGGACTCCTGACACACTCACACAGACAATGAAACATTTGGCACTTTCCTGTTGGTATTTATTCTTTTAGCAAAGAAATTTTTAAACTTATATTTATGTAAGTGTGTTTCTTCACAGGCCTAAATTCCTTGAAGGCCATGATTTAGTCTTATTAATATATATGTATATATGAATACATCCCCAGGCCAGGCATTGGTGGCTTGCCTCTGTAATCCTTGTATTTTTGAGAGGTTGAGTCAGAGGGTTACTCAAGATCAGAAGTTTGAGGCCAGTCTGAGCAAGAGTAAGATCCCAACTCTTTTAAAAAAAACAAAAAATTAGCCGGGGATTGTGGTGCGCACCTGTAGTCCCAGCTACGCAGGAAGCTGAGGCAGGATCCCTTGAGGCCAGGAATTTAAGGTTGCTGTGAGCTAGGCTAAGACCATGGCACTCTAGCCTGGGCAACAGAAAGAGACTCTGTCACAAACAAACACACAAATGAAAATATGTATATATACCCACCCCCCAGCCCTGGGAGTAGTATGTTTCCAATTCTGTTCTCCAGCTTTCCCATTTAGTAACACATTCCTGTGGCACCTTTCTAAATACACATCTTTTCACACCATTGCATCACTTAAAAAATGTTAATGAAAACTTCATTCTAACGGATATAGCCTAAACTCCTTAACCTGACAGAAGAGGTCCTTCAATATTTGGTGCCAACATCATCACCTCTTACTCTCCACACATCAGCTGCTGTTGTCGGGTACCCATCCGCCATCTCAAACTTCTCTATCCATGCCATTCACTTTTCATTCTTCTCAGTATTGGCGACATTTACAAACTTGCTAGGGAAATATGGGGACTAAATAAGTAAGAAAACAGAAAAAATGAACAGAGAAATAAATGAAAAAGTGAATGAATTAACTGGTGTCAGACTACAGTATTATACATGTGAACAATGAGTGTAACAATATATTTTCACTTTCAAACTGACAACTCACTATTTCCATGCAATTGAAACTTTGACAACACCAAAAGTTCTACTGTAGGATCCTAATGTAATAAGAGAAACAGAGAGAAATCCTGGATTGACAAATGTCTCTCATCTTTGAGTCACTTTTGAGTTTTCCAAGTGATTCAGATCCACTTACTAAGAATTAAATCATATTTTAGCCTGAAAAACAATTCTTGTCAGTGTTATTCTTTCTTGACACCTTATAGCTGGAAGTTGTGAATTATCTTGTTTATTGAGACAAGAAAGAAGCCAATTTTAGTGTATTTTAAATATAATATGTAATATTACTTTCTTATGCAATATTATCTATAATATTGGATTATTATTGTATAATATCACGTATTCCCTTGTCATATGCCCAGTGCACATGAATTCACTGGAGTGAACATCTGCTCTTCACTGCTACTTCCATTCTTGTAAAAATACCTTCTCTAAATTATTATACTTGAACTCCATCACCAATATGCCTAATTTTTAACGCACTGAGCACATTACATTTCCCTTGTGATATGGATAGCTCAGATTTGGGTACTTTCCAAATTTCAAAATCTTTTCTCATATTAGAGCAGTGATTTTCAACCAGTTTGCCATGGCACACTGGCGTGCCCTGAGAGGACCTTAGGTGTACTGCAAAAATGTTTAGAGACAATTAGTTAAATTGTTTTCAAAAGAAGTTAAAAGCCCAGTATATATATATATAGTACTCTTTTTTTTTTTTTTTTTGTGATCCACATAATTTAAGTGTGCTGTAGAAGTTGAACTACAGGATCAAGTGTGTCCTGAGTTATTGAGTGGGGGTCATATAAGTTGCGTCAGTTCCTTGGTATGGGCCGCTGTTCTGGGTGGGTCTTCTACTCCGTGGGAATGAAGGGTCTGGAAGTTATCTCAAAAGTGTTAGGCAGAGAGTTGGGACTTTGGGTTTTTGGAGGGACAATGGTGGGTGTCCTGCCTTGGTACTTGAGCAATTGTCACACTTGGAGAAGGACAAGGACAGGCCCCCCAATTTGGTGCTGCTCTACCTTGATCCTGCCACAAGCAATTGCCACAGCTGGGGGACGGAGGACCATCCTGCTAATATGCAAAGAGTTCAGGGAATTGCCCAGCCGCTGACCCAGGCATCCCAGAGGCAATAAAATCTGGAAAGTGACCTAGAGTAACCTAAGGTTAATTACCCTATTATTAACTGTCCCTCCAAGGGGTTCAGTGGTGACCCCTACACCAAGAGGAGGGCTCAGTCCAGACACTATAAACAAAACCCTAGATTATAGCCAGAGCCTTTTGTTGTGACTGGGCCCCATTCATTGTCTGTGATAAATATATCAGGTGTCCCTTTTTCTGGCTCTACAAACCTATCTTACTCTTCTTTAACAGCCTTCGCCTTGTGTTTGCTTTGTTCTTTGGCCAAGAACATACCAAGAATAGACAAGCAGCCCAGCAAAACTAGTGGTAGGTTTCTTTTCTTTTTTTTTTGTAGTTTTTGACCGGGGCTAGGTTTGAACCTGCCATTTCCAGTAGATGTGGCCGGCACCCTACTAGTGCTAGGCTTCTTAAGGGTGATGCTATCTATGGGGAAAGTTAAAAATCTTTGTCACCATTAGCTATGTGACTCCTGAGTAGCAATTATAGAAAACCAAATAAAAGGACAGTGGCTGGTGGAAATCATATTTTTAGCAATGCCTTTGCATAGTTTTAGACACTTACCATAGTTTTTACCTTATAGTCCATTACTAATTATAAACTGTTCTTTTGAAGAGATCTATTGAAAGAATAGACTAATGTTAAATCTTTGAAGGTTATAGTAAATGTTTTTTTTTTCATATCTTGGTATTCGTATTCATCTCTTGCTGCCTTTTGTTGTTATTGTTGTTGTTTGTTTTGTTTTTGTTTTTTTTATATCAGCTCTTGCCTGGAGCAATTTTGGCTCTACCTTCTCTTGTTCTACAAAATTTACTCTTAAGATGACATGGTGCCTGAGACTTTTATGACATAGTAAGGACTAATGGCATCATGAGAGTGGATGAAATACACTCAAAAAATACAGCATGTAGTGTGAGTAGATAAGAAAACTGGAGAAATGAACACTAAAGGAACATTAAGAATTAAGGAGTAGAGAGAAAAAGAAGAGAGTCCAGAAAAATCTAAGAAAAGTAGTTTGAAAAACTATCATAGTGATATGTGAATTAACCTAGAAGATAGTTTCAACAAGTAAAACAAATTAAACTATGCCAGAAATTCAGAAAGATTAAACTTTGAGTTAGTAGCTCTGAATGACAGTGAAGCAAATGGTAAGTCCTGGATTTTCTGAATCAGAATGCTTGAATTCTCAGCTCTACCACTCACCGGTTGTGTGGCCTTGGGAAAGTGACCCTCAGTGTCTTCATCTGCAAAATTGGTATCAAGAGTAATTTTCTCATATGGTTGTGGCTTTAAATGAGTTAATATATGTAAAGAACTTGGGAAAATGCCCCAAACATAGCTATATAAATTGTGGTGTGCTTGAACATGCCACACTTAAATCTTCCTTTAAGAAGGACTTAGTGTCCTAGTTTCTAGAACAACTGTTCAGAGATAATTTTTGTAGTGGTGAGGTGAAACTTGCCCCTTTCCCTAAAGGTTTCCTAAAAGAGGACCTCACAATTAAGGAGATTAATAAGAGAAAAGTTTACTTCCCTCTATTATGTACATGGAGAGAAGCACATAGTGATGACCCAACATCCCAGTGAAGTTTAGATATTTTTACACGTCTTTTATATGGGAGGAGGGAAAATGGTGAGTATAGATAATTCTGTTTAGGGGCTATAAAGGATTGCTCAGGAGGATGAATGGATGGGGGTAACAGATTATGGGGGTAATTATGGGGGTAATCAATTAATCTGAGAGACAGGTAGTTGTTTTAAATAATTCGGGCCAGGCCTGGTTGTATTCTTGGACTTTCCTGCAATATATTGAGATAATAGGGAAAGAAAGGGAAGTTCATCATCATCTTTGATCTTTTGGTCAGGTCAGTGTCATTTATGAAGGCAGAGGGACAGCCTTTTCCAAGTGTCTGTTAATCTCCAAGAGCCCTTTATTCAAATTATTCTTTATACCAAGGAATCATATTTTGGGTGAAATTTCGTGAGCTCCTTCACTGTCAACTGCCATCTCTCAGAGGTTATTTAAGCTACAGAGTCTCCACACCCAAAGAGAAAATAGAAAGGTCCCATTGTCTCAGTGCAGCACAGAAAATTCCTGATGGGTCATGGTAGCTGCAAAGTTTCTAGTGGAATAGGCTGAGGCTGCTGGTCTGATTTTGTTTCCTTATTTTTTTCCATGGATAATGATTCTAAGGTGCTCCCTTCCTAATAAATACCACGAACACTAAACTTTTCCCCAGAGTCTATTTCTCAATGAACTCAACTGGTGCCATAAGTTTATTTTGCTTTTATATTTTTAGTTGGATGGACAGGCAGAATCCGAGAGCAGTAACAGTGTTAGGTAGACAGTGTGGTTCTCAGGGCACCGAGACACAGGGGGGTCACAGGGTGGGCTCCGAAACCCCCAACTCAACACTGCTCTACCTTAATTCTGTCGGGAGTGATTGCCCTCACCTGGGGAGAAAGGGAAGCCCTATCAATCAGAACTTGTATGCCAACTGCAAAGGAATCCAGAAGATTTTCTAGCCCATAGGCCAAACGGCATAGGTAAAATGGGGAATGGAAGGTGACCTAGAACAACTTTAATGCTAATTATCATGTTGTTATCATATCAAATCTACATTGCAGTTCAAACCCCACAAATGGGCGTTCAGAGGGGCTTATGAAAAAGTCTCCGTGCTTGGTAATACTCAATGGTTCCAAGGTGACCTCTAAACCACAAGGTGGGCCTAACCCAGCCAGTGTAAGAGAGAATCCCTGGCCATAGCCAAGGACGATTTTTATCGTGACAAGGAGGGGCCGTTTGTTTTCTATAACAAATGTACCATGCTCTGTAAACCTTTCCATTCCTCTATAAACTTTGTTTCAGGCTTGCCTTCCTTTTAGAATGTATGGCTATTCTTTATCCAAGAATGCAAACAACTGCATGAAGACTGACAGTAGCATTAGATTTTTTTTTTCTTGAATGCTTTGTTTTTTGACTGTCTTATTAAAATGTTAGTAGTATGCACTCTAAATAAAATTTTGAAATTACTTTATTTTCATATACACTTTCATAGTAAATTTCAAAAAGTTAACAGTAAACAAAAACTATCATGCCAAATTAAACTCGTATAAGCTAATATTTATATAGAGAAATAGCCTTTAAAAGTTTTCTATGGACTCAGATAATATAATTGATCTTATTAAGAAATATCTAAAAGTGCTGAGTGAAAACGGATGCTGTGCTCATTAAGAATGACATAATTTTTTTTTGAAACCTAAACCTGAAAGAATCCATAAGAGCAAGGAACATATTTAACAATTCAAGGCTTTTATAATGAGAGGGATGGGAGTTTTGATGCAGGATGTTTACAACATAATGAAAAAGCTTAAAGAGTCTATAGAGACTTGAGTTTTTATTTTTAGCTCCTGAATGACAAGGTCTGACCTAAAAATACTTCTCTCTTTCCCCAAACCTTTTCAAGGACTCCGTTTCTTTTTAACTTCAAACTGAATTTCATAAATGCCTGAGTTCCAATGATTGTGGGAACTTCATACCAGTCAGTTATGTGTGAAGGAAAAAGGACTGAAAAGTAGATGGGGGATGATTTATGAGTTATCTTCTCATCAGATCTGCTTCTCATCAGATCCTCCTCCTCTGGGGAGGAGGACTGAGGACCAAACCATAAATGGTTTTAGACTACAGCATAAGTGATTAATTTGAGGAAGGTTTTCTCGATGGGCCATTTTCAAAAGAGAGTATTGTCTAGATTATGTTCAAAATAATGACAATGATTCTTCCTAAAGAAAAGAAAACAATATTTGCACATATGTGTTTGTATGTATTAGGGGAATCTCAAAACCTTTTCAAACTTTATTGAATAATATGACTTCTGATACTCAGGCTGTGTTTCTTGAAAAAAAAAAGAAGAACACAATACATATTAATAAAGAACACTAACAATATTATTCAGTTAAAATTTTATTGTATTTAAAATATTATTTTAGGTTACTTAATGCATTTTATGTTGAATTGCTGAAGCTTATTCTTAACTTGGTTATAACATAAATGAACACAAATATTTTTTCCAGCGTTTTGGAGATGAATTTCCCCCCGATCCATATTTATAATGAATTATACTTGTAGATATATTCTCTTTTCCTTATAGAAGAGATAGGGTGAAAAGTGAGCCCAATATTAATATAAAAAACAATAAAGAATCTGGGTCAGAATTTCCTATAATATTGAGGTCTCCAGGTTCTGCAGAGATCATAGTGGACTTTTTCACCAGGCATATAATTGCAATCTCCTTGCTTAGGGATCTGTGTTCTATGAAAAGGAATGGGGAACAATCTGAGATGCATATCCTGCACTGTTATCAGAATCATGAACTCTGGGTCGGCCTCTGCAAAAAGAGAAATTTCTCTTTCTCAGGATGGGTTACTTTCTTGTGAATATTCTGAACCTACAAGGTGGATCCCAGCAAGTGTGTCAACCCTCTAGCTATTTGCTTTATGACATCACTATTGGCTTCTTAAGACATAATTATAAATATTTTAAAAATACATTATAATAAAAAGTTTAGTATAAAACGATTGGATTTTAGAAGGAAAACAGGGACTTCTTTAAGACCAGTGAATAAGACCTAGCTGAGGAAATACTTTTTTTTTTCATAATTCTCCTAAGGGAAATCAGGAATGAAGTGTTGGCAGTGGGACTAAGTTTCTTGGGAAGAAGACTTCACACAGAAGCCATTATGATTGCTTACAAATTTCTAATTCAGCTAAAATATATTCCAAATAAAGAATACATTCAAGAATAAGTATTATCTTCTGAAATTCTAAAGTGTATTGGGCAAATCCAAAGTTCAGTAATGGATGAAAACTTTAAATTTCTTCAGAAACAAAGGAGGTTATTAAAACAAATAAAGAGGAAGAAAATTCACTAATCTTTATTTGAAAAATCATTGAAATTGATAATTATTGAAATATATAAAACGGTAAACAAATTCTGTAACTATAAAAGATTTAGTAAAGCATTTTCATTATGAACTCATTTAATAAGAGGTTATTTAATGAAATTCACATCACTCATTTCTTGTTTTTCATCCACTTTTTCCTCCCTCCATTCCCCAAGCATACACATAACAAATTCATCAAATGCTTCCTATGAGATTGCCAGTCAAGTTACAATTTTATATGCTTGATTATCCTGAGAAAAAAATGATAAATAACAAGCAAAATCATTAATCTACATAAAATCACCTATGACTCTAAAATACAGTGAGTGTTGCATAATATAAATTTGATCTGAGAAATCTACTCTTAAAGTTTCTTCTACAATGACCCATTTTTTTCCTTACTCCCCCCACCTTTCTTTTTCAGTGATATTCTTATTTGATTATGATTCCTCCCAAATGAGAACTATCTTTCTTTTAAATCCAACATTCATGGTCATTTTACTTTAACTTCTTGTACAGCCTGGCCCAATGTACCGATTTGTTTTATCTATGTTTACTGAGTTTCTATGAAGTGCCAGGTAATTTGCTAGTTCTAAAACTATAAAGCTATAGCTAAAAATAGAACTTATGGTTCTCTCTGAAATACCCAAGGTCTAGTATGTGGGGACAGATATGTTAATAGACAACAATACAGCCACGAGGTAAAATGTAAGAACAAGTGGCTGAGGAAACAATTAAGAAATTGAAGCAAGGTCACATTTTGGAACACTTCAAAAAGTAAATAAAGACAGATTTGAATCACAATGATATGAAAAATTAGTCAGGAGAAATATAAATATGTGGGGTTAGAAGAAGTGGTTTAGGAAGGTAAGTACCACATCACTCAGGCAAAAAGTGAAGGATATATCAAATCTTAACAAAAATAGTTTTTTTATTTGTTTGTTTTTCTGGGAACTACAACTAATTAACTCAATGTACACTGCACAAAGTTGACAGAAAATACTGGAGGGGTAGCATCAAAGTAAGAATTAATTAGACTTTAAGTTTTATGATTTAGACACTAGAGAAAAATGAAAAGATTTTAGGCAGGGATGTGATATAACCATATGACCAGATTAGAAGTATGACAAATAGTTTGGAAGCTACAAAGCTGGTGAAGGGATTATTCCAACTGCAAACTGTAAGAACATACCAAATTGCATAATTTTCTGAGCCTAACTTTTCTTATCTGACAAAAAAATATATTTTAGTACCTTCATTTCAAAGTGATTGTGAGATGATTAGAAGTTGTCTACATAAAGCAGGTGGTACCCTGGTCTTCTAGGTACAGATTAAGAGGTTTCCTTTGACCAGCTCAAACTTCTGGAACATTAGTTTCCCTTTCTACATGGAAGATGATCTTTTCTCTATAATATAATTTTTCTTTCTCCTCACAACACATTCTTTCACATGAGCACACAAATGGGAAGTTGGCTCTTCTGCTGGGAATGGATTAACACATACATTTATGTGCTTAGTACATGAAGCGTATCATTTTAAAATTGCTATTTCAAAGGCAGATATATATTGCAAGTATTTGTAGCTTAAACTAAAAATCCAGGCACAAACCGTGAATCGAGAAAACCTTTAATTCTGCTATTTTGCCATAAAATGCAGTGTGTGCTGGAGCCATCCTGGTGAAGGATGCTTGCTAGCACTGATCAGATCTAAATATATTTTCACAAGTAGGATAGATTTTTAGTTTCCAAGTTGGCTTGTCATAGTAAATGATAGTTGTGAAGATCAGCCACAAATCAATGAACCAGATAAATGACAAGGTGAACATATGCATTTGTATATGTGCACGCTTTGTACACTTCCCCCTGTGTCTTTCTCTTTATCTCCCCTAATGTAGTGCTAAATCCCATGAAGACCAGAAAAAAAATTGCTTCTTTCTAAACCACTTTTTGCACATTATCAAATGCTTTCACAAAAAGTATGATTCCGATGTTAAAGCTTAATAGTTTTTAAAGCTATGCCTAAAGAAATATTCAGAAAATTAGCAACTGGACAGTCTGGTTAAAATTGTCTCCCTTGTAGAATATGGTGTTAATTTCAGGCACATTTAACTGTGTGATTGAATGGCAATTAAGCAGTGTAGTGACTACTAGTCATGGGTTAAAATAATTTGTAAGGCTTAATTAATTGCTACAACAACTGATAGCCCTGTCAAATTGGCAAATAAGTTCATTGATCTTAAAATTCAGCTGAATTCAAGAGAAAGACTGACAAAATAATTTGTAGACTGTGACAGAGAGGCAGCCAGAGATACATAACATGTGTGAGAGAAAAGGATATACCACCAGGAGAGATAAAACAGAGATAGTATTTTCAAAGAAATATTATGCCTACATATCTCCAGAGACAATACCCCAGGAACCAAATATCTATCCTTCTCATGTATTGTACATAAGGGATTTTTTTTGTACTTTTAATGACCTCCTACTTTTCAGTTTATACTCAGCACATGATAAATAGATTAGATTTTGCACCAAGTTCATTTATTCTCACATTTTCAAAGCAAAAATAGACACAAATCTGGCCTGAGTGTAAGGTATTAAGTGCCTTCTTATACATGCACTGCCAACTCTCAGGCTTCCTGTAATCCTCTCAAGGATGAAAGAAGGCTGATGCATTTCTCTTTTTATGTTAAGGACAAATGAGTATGTTTTACCCTGTAGTCTGGAGAGCTTGTGGAAATTTGAGACACCCTGACACCAAGTAGCAGTCTACCCCTAATTGATATTCACTCGCCTTTCACGGGTAGAATGAGTAATAAAGAGAACAATAGACAATGTCCCCAGTTCTTCAACCAAGTGACTAAATTGTGGTACAACAGTTTATTCCTATAATCAGCAGCAATCTTGATGCCTAATCTGTTGAAAAATACATTACAATGTACAAAAAGAGGTCAAGATAATCATATCACCCATTGTTACATTTTGTAATCTGGCACATAGCTGTGGAACACGTCAACAGTAATGACCTCAAAAACAATACTTTGAAAGAAGGGACAGACTACTGACATTTGGTGAAGCAGTTTCCAGAACAAGAGCCTGGATTAAACTCAGATGCTTTGTATCAGGCACCTTTTAAGCACCATGTAATATAATCTCTGCCTCATCTGTCATTTCTCTGGGATGTCTTCTGGGTGACTTTCAACATCCCAGTCCATGGTTACTATAATGAATTCTAAGTGAATTCTTCCTCCAACTCCCAAGTCCACTTTGAGAAAAAGTCACATCTGGGCTTTTCAGAAAATAATCATGAAACACTGAGCAATTCATCACACTTGACTCTGGTAATAGATCCCTTGAGTTGACTTTTCTCCTTCCCTGCTTCACTCCTTTTTACCCTCACTTCAGCTCCCTGAAATTGCCCTCCATTATAAATTAGTAGTCTATAAACCTTTGGCTTTTTAAAATAAAACTTTGGGGAGGCCATTGATTTGGATAGACCTCCTGACCTAGACCCTAACAGATCAAACCAAAATGGAATCACTCATGCTAATATTATACATGACCAAACCAAAACCTAAATGGTTTACTTGTAAGATCAGACAAACCAAAAATCTGGAGAGAGATGATAGCCAAGTCCCTGAATAGATCACTTTTCTGAAAAAAGCAAGGATTTACAGCAACCAGTATAAAGGAAGTCCAATTGTGAGCTAGTATAATAATGAAGTCCTCTCTGCCTTAACCCATACAAGGAAAGTGACCTGAAGTAACTTGATAGTAATCAGTTTGATTTTTACACTATGCTATTTCCTTGAACTTCCTCAAGCTACTTTACAAGAATCAGCTGTTCTGTTACTTTTTTTTTTTTTTTAAGGGCGTTGGGCAGATTGCGACACCCAGGCATCCCGCAAAGTAGACAGGTCACCTTTGGGGCAATCTTTACCCACTCAAAAAGTCATCTCACATAAGCAGTGAGGAATCAGGTGTCACCCTGAATTGTTATTTTCCTTACTCATATGGAACACCTTTCCATTACCTACCTAGGATGCTGCCCTGTTCATGAATCCATAATAAAATTCAGTCAGATCTTTCAATTTGTGGAAATTTGGTTTTTTTGAGACTTTACATCTACTCTCTGGTAACTCATAGTAAAACTTAACTTCTTTTGCAAGTAATATAGGGAAAATACTTATAGTATAAAAATGTATTAGCCTGGTGCCAGTAAGATAAAAAGAAACGACTTATTGAAATTTATAGCTCTTCATTCTCCAAGGAAATAATGAAGAATCTGGGAGTTCTGAATTTCTCACACATTCAACTGTGGGCAAAGAACTTGAGGTACAAAAAATTTCATATCATTCATTTCAAAAGAAAGGATGTGTGAATTGCTGGTTTACCATAGCTAGGGCCCTTAGTCTATTTTAGTGTATTCATGCTGCTTTTCCTTTGGAGTAAGAATCCATAGATCTAGAGAATATGTTTATGTCTACAACTACAGTTATTTGTATTAAAAACTTTAATAATTGTAGCAGAAACACCATATTTTAGAACCTACAAACTATGTTGTTGTCTCCTCTATTTATTTCTCATACCCTTGCTTCAGATTCATCTTGCCTGAAAAATTTTTTCCACTGGTAGCAAACCAAAGTTGTTTTTTTGTTTTGTTTTGTGTTGTTTTTAAACTGGTTGTGCATTACTTTTCTTCATGAATATCATTCCTATGGAATGTTTTTTTTTAAATTATTTAAAGAACAGTCAAAATTTAGGAGAAATTAATAAACTAAAGCCTTCTGAGTTTTTGTATAAATAATATCAATGAAAACCTGGTTTAAAGAAGACAAGATCAATGAACTAAGGAAAATAGACATTTGCAAATATTGGAATGAATGGCAATCCAGGTCCTTAACAAAACTTGGAAGATATAAGTAAACTCTGCTTAGAGAATTTGGGATTATAAGCTTGCAAATATATACTAACAATGAAATATATCACTATAGTTTCATTTATCTGTTTAATTTCTAGTAAATTATTAGGATAAATATTTTCATACATAGATCTTTAATTGAAAGGTACAATACACAGCTATGATCTAATAAAAAATAAAAAAATAAAATATTAAGTGCATATACAGTAAAAAAAGAAAGATACAATATAATGCTACACATAGCATATTAATGTTTTACTTTTAAAAGTTTTATTTAACAATTTGATTATTATTTTATACAACAAATGTTTACAGGAAAACCTTGAAATCTTAGAATTACCCCTGAGACTATTACAAGGACAATGTAAACACAGTCTCTGTCCTTAACAGGGTACTATATAGTAAGAAGAGTAAAACAAGCACAATTAAAAGTAATGGCTTATTATAATACATGTTATAATAGATATCTATATGGAGAACTACTGTATCCCACGATAGAGACACTTAACATTAAGTTTATATTAGATGGGGGGAAAGGTCTAAGCATCAAGGGAAGTATCTTTGAACCAATAAAAGTTTAGTCATTAAAGAAGAGTGGGAGATACTTGAACACATATTGGATCTTGTATTTGGAAAGAGAGTATGTTACAGATAATATTAACAACCACACTACTACTAAATGGTATGATGGGAACAGAGAATCTTCAAGTCACTGTTGAAGGGTCAAATGTTAGGGGTCAAGCGATACAAGATAAGGCCTGAAAGACAGGAAAACAATATGGATAAAGCTTCAGGAATTAAACAGTATTATGAAATCTTTGGGAAGCATTAAAATAATTTTTAAAGGCAATATTTTATTTAGGTTTACATTGGGTCTCTTGATTAGCATGTATGGGAAAACTAAAACAGAACCAAATTAGAAACAGAGACTAGTGAAACCCTCCTCTAAACATAAAATGATGAAAATCAGAAGCGCAGCAGTGGCAGTGGAAATAGAGAAGATATCAGAGATCAGTGAGATCAATATTAGAGAGGAAAGATGGGCGGAGCCTGTGGCTCAAAGAGGTAAGGCGCCAGCCCTATATATCAGAGGTGGCAGGTTCAAAACCAGCCCCTGACTAAAAAAAAAAAGAAAAAAGAAAGGAAAGTTGATTTGGCCTAGTGATAGAATAAAGAAAATAACTGAGATTATTGAGATAATATTTTTCAGTATGAACAAGAAATTTCTGGTGGAGGCAGCTGAATGATGGGTGCTGATGTCCTTCAAAGAATAAAGAAAAATTAAGCTTAGGAGCATGTTGGAGCATAATACACTTAGGAATTTGTTTTTAATATGTGAACTTTGAGTTATATTTTTAGAAGCACACATGGAGATGTCTTAAAATGTTGATAAAGACAATGGTCCACATAACAATGTTTGGGTCAATGATGGACTGCATATAAGATGGCACCCTTGTGAGATTATAACGGACTTGAAAAATTCTTTAGGTCTGGTGATGTCATAGCTGTCGCAAAGTTACAGTGTAACGCACTACTCATGTGTTTGGGGTAATGTTGATGCAAACAAATTTACTTTGTTGCCGGTTGTGTAAGTTATTTATAATGATGCACAGTAAATAATACTTGATGAACAACTATATTACTGGTTTATGTATGTGCTATACATTCTATTGTTATTTATTTGTGTATTCATGCTTCCTTTGCTTTCTGTATAAGAGTGGCTAGGAGATAGATAAATAAAAAAGATAGATCTTTTCCTTCCAATGTTGTCTTCTTATTTTATTGTATAGGTAACGGCAGCCTCTTTGAATATCCATAAAGTAGGATATGTCTTCTCCTCTTCTATTAGCATTTCTGTACAATTGCTATTATTTTTTCCTTAATGTTTGGTAAAGCATCAGGAATGGTTTTTAGTGTTTTGAAATGCTTCAAGGCAAAGGAATGGTTTTTAATGTTTTGATAGAGCCAGTGAAAAATTCTGTGCTTATTTTTGTGGCAAAGTTTTAAACTACAAATTCAATTCTTTAAAATAGATTGAAGCTATTCAAATTATTTATTCCCGTTACTCTGCGATGAGTGTCATTATTTTGTAACTTTCATGGAATTTATTTTAATCTAAATTGTCACATTGATTTATATAAAGTTTTTCTTACTTATTGCAGTGTGACCCACTGCTTCCATCTACAATGCTTAAAACACAAAACATTTATTATCTCAAGTTCCCGTGAGTCAGGAATCCAGGGGAAGCTTAGCTGGATGATTTCAGCTCAAGGTCTCTCATGTGGCTGCAGTCATCAGAGGCTTGATGACTTAGGGTATCTAACTCTAAGATGATAACTCGCATAGCTGCTGGAAGACAACCTCCGTTCCTTGACAGCTGGCAGGGGCCGTAGTTCCTCACCACACGGTTCTGTTCATAAGCTGCTTAAATGATTAAGTATCTTTACAATAAGAACACTTCTCCCAGAGAAGAGACTCAAGAGAAAGTGAGAGGGGAAGAAGTCACAGTGTCTTTCATAATCTCTAAACTCATACACCATCATATCTACATTATCCAACTTATAACAAACACAACACTAAGTTAAGCCCACAATGGAGAAGGCATAAGGCTCTACTTTTTAAAAGATTAACAAAGAATTTTAGATACATTTTAAAACTCCTATAAGTTATTCAGATTAGTCTCCTTTATTATTTTATCTGATCTACAGGGATTATCTCTCTCTTGATTCTGATATTGGTATTGCTATTATCTTTCTTTCGTGTATTATTAATTTGTATAGAAGTGGATTAAATTTATGGATTTTCTGCAAAAACTTATTTTTTATAGATTTTATACATTGTTTCATTTTCTATAATATTTCTTGTGTTTTTATCTTTACATTTTTCATCTATATATTTTGGATTTTATTTTCTCTTCATTTGCTTTGTTAAATACAATAGGTCATTAGAGCTTTTTAATATAAACATTTACAGTTATAAATATCACTTCAAAGCTTATTATAGTTGCATCCCATACATTTTTATGTGTGAATTCATTTTCATTCTGTTCAAAATACGTTCTCATTTAACTTTCTTCTTTTATCATGGGTTGCTTAGAAATGTACTTTATTTCCTTAAATTTGGAAATTTTCAAAATATCTTCTGTTATTCATTTTGAATATAATTATCTTGTAAAGAACATGCTTTGTATAGTTTGAGTTTCATAAAAATACTGAATATAATTTTATCATTCAGAATATGCTATGTCCTTGGGAAAGCTCTATATGGGCATGAAAAGAATGAGTTTAAAGGCTACATTAAACTGCTGCATGGACTATTTCATAATTACCAGTCAGGTTAAATTAATTGATAGGCTATTCAAGCATTCTATGTGGTTACTGATTTTATGTCACCATTTTCTGTCAATCATTGAGAAAATATTGTGAATGTCTCCTATAATTGTTGATTTGTGTATTTCTTTTTGCAGTCCAATCAATTTTTCTTTGTGTATCCTTAACCCTTACTATTGGATTCGTAAATATCCAGAATTTTTTTGTCTTTTAGAAGAACTTATGAAATGACAGTCTTTATCCTTTTTACAATTTTTTGCTCTGTAATCGAGTTCATCTGCCCTTACTATGACTTCTTCTTTTCTTTTGATTAATTTTGGTATGGTAGATATTTTTCCATCTTATTACCCTATACTTTGAAGTTTGAAGCCTGTTATGTCCAATAGATAATCAAGTACATATTTTTTTCCAGTCTGACAATCCTATCTTTTAATTGGAGTATGTAACTTTAGAATTAAATGTCATTATTGACACGAGCAGATTTAAATCTTACCGTCTATTTTCTATTATTCAAATGTTACTTTGTTCCTTTTCTTCTAGTTTTATTCCTTCTATGGAATAAATGATTATTTTCTGTCATTCCAATTTATGAACTTTACTGGCTGATCCTTAACTGATCATAATCTACATATGATATTGTGCCACTTCATGGGCATAATTGTATTCGTCTTCTGTTTTTTATTTTTTTAGTTAGTTAGTTTGTTTTGTTGCTGTATGTTTGACTTAGAAGTTTTTTCTAAACCCCACAAAACATTTTCATTACTTTTTCTTACCACATGGTATTTTAAAGATAATAGAAAACAGATTTTATATTTGCCTGCATATTTGCCATTTCTTTTATTTTTATTCTGTTGTCTGATTTCAATTTTTCAGCTGGTAAGAGTTTTCTCTTTCCTAACGTATTTTAATACTTATTTTCTTTTTTTATCATATTATTTCATTTATCATCTTTTGATATTTGTTTTTTACAAGTTTTGGTATGTCTAAAATAATTCACTTTCTTGTTAAAGAATGTACTTTTAATTTAAAAACACTTTTAGATTAATAGAAAACTTATAGAGATAGGACATAAATTCTCATATATACTACCCAATAGTCCCTGTATTAACATCTTACATTAGTATGATATGTTTGTCAGAATTAACCAATATCCACATATTATTATTAACTGATTTTCATACTTTGACTTCCTTGATTTTTACCTTTTTTTTTTTATACTCCGGATACCATATTACATTTAACTGTCATGTAGGTGAACTCTCTGGGATAACTGCAAAGAATAAAAAACTAATATAAAAAAACTAATGTTACTAAGAATCATAGAAATAGTTCAACAAGCCCTATGACTTATGTTGTCAGAAAGTGATAATCACTCAACATAGGTTTACAAATTTCATTCTAGGTATCCAGCATTTAATAATGCATTTTTCTCTACTTACATATGAAAACATACAATTTTACTTCCTCAACAAAGCAGAAAACTTCATACTTCTTGAAAACTACAGACCCTTTTTATCACAGATAAAACCAAAAGCAATTAAAAAAAAGAAAAAGAATGATGAAATTCACAAAAATTGTGAATCACGTTTTAAAGTAGTTATGTTTAGAGCCAATTTTATTATACTATAAGACATTTTCTAATCAGTATCTTCTTGGAAACAATTATAATTGTCCACTCTATTTCTTAATATTATTATTAACATCATCATTATTATCAATAGTTGTAGTAAGTTTTGCCAAAACATTCACTGCTAAGAGTCTACACATAGCAACAGATAAAAGGAATAAATATACTTTGAAACTATGACAAACAAACAATACTTTCTCAGTTGTTTTAATACTAATAATTTGAAACTGTGACAAAGAAACAATACTTTCTTAGTTGTTTTAATTGCTGTCAATTCTGAAGCTGCTTTTTAAATTTTTTTATTTATTTGTTTATCTGGAATAGACAAAGGTCTAGGAAGCAACCGAGGACAGTTTGGCCTAGACAAAGTATATACTTTCGTTATTACAATTATGAATTCATTTGAATTGCTTTTCTTAATTCCCACTTTCAGCTATTTTTAAAGGTCAGGATTAAAGGCTTTCAATCAGGATTAAAGGATTAGGTAACTCATAAATTAGTATTTCATCTTAGAAAAGAATGAAACATATACATTTAGATTCTTTTTATCAAAGGATAAATGACCATTCTTTGCATCATTTTTTCCCCTTCACTTAAGCTGAGATAACAATACATTCAGGATTTTTTCAGTCTTCCTCTACATTGATCTGCTATTCATCTTTTGCTCTGTATGCTTAAATATGATTTATGGGTTACTATGTATAAAAAGAACACTACCATGGGGTTAAGCATCACCACTTTTGGATGATAACATTGTTAAGGAACTATTTCTTTAAATCAGAAAAAATATGACAATAATAGAAAAAACATCAAATATAAGCATAAAAATGCTTCATAATTACTTTGCTTTCAGGGAAAATAAAATATAAGAAGTCATTTTTAGACATTTGTACTTTCAGCATACATTGCTGAGTCTTACATTCACAAAGATTATTCCCACAAGTGACTCATCAAATAACATTTTTACTTTAATGGTATTCATTCCCTCTTTGTTCTTAATAAGCTGGCCTTTGATATCTGGCAAAGATAACCTTTGTTAGCCACTTGGTTGGTTAATGGTATAGAGCTGCCAAATATATCCATCTTGGGAGATTTCTTACTTGTGCTACACATTGAAAAAGTCATTCATCATGATCAAGTAGGTTTCATCCCAGGGATGCAAGGCTGGTTTAACATATGAAAGTCCATAAACATAATTCACCATATCAACAGAAGCAAAAACAAAGACCATAGGATCCTCTCAATATATGCAGAAAAAGCATTTGATAAAATTCAGCATCTTTTCCTAATTTGAATACTTAAGAATTTAGGCATAAGTGGAACATTTCTTAATCTGATTGAAACCATCTATGACAAACCCACAGCTAATACTATACTGAATGGAGTAAAGTTGAAAGCTTTTCCACTTAGAGCAGGAACCAGACAAGATTGTCCTCTATTGCCACTACTGTTCCACATAGGGCTGGAAGTTCTTGCCAATACCATCAGACAAGAGAAGGAAATAAAAGGCATCCAAATGAGGGCAGAGGAGTTCGTACTCTTGCTCTTTGCCAATGATATGATCTTATACTTAAGAGAACCCCAAAGACTCAACCATAAGACTCCTTGAAGTGATTAATAAATATTGCAATGTCTCAGATTACAGAACCAATGTCCTCAACTCAGTAGCTTTTGTATATACCAATAACAGCCAAGATGAACAGCTAATCAAAGATACAATAACCTTCACAGCAGTTTTTAAAAATACCTAGGAACACACATTAAAAAAAAGATTAAGGACCTCTACAAAGATAATCACAAAACCCAGAAGATATTAACAAATAGAAGAACATACCATGCTCATGGCTGGGAAGAATTAATATTGTGAAAATGTCTCTACTACCTAAAGCAATGTACAGATTCAGTGCAATCCCCCTTCAAATACCATCATCATGCTTTGAATGTTTGGAAAAAAAGAATTCTTTGTTTTGTCTGAAAACAGAAGAAACCTTGTATATCCAAGGCATTCTCAGTAATAAAAACAAAATCAAGTCAGGGTTATCACCATACCAGACTTTCGCCTATACTTCAAGGCCATAGTGATCATAACAGTGTAGTATTGACAGAAAAATAGGGATATCAGCATTTGGAACCGAATAGAAAACCATGAGCTGAAACTAATGTTTTACAGCCACCTGATCTTTGATAAAACAAACAAGAATACACACTGGGGAAAGAATCCCTATTTAATGAATGGTGTTAGGAGAAGTGGATAACCACATGTAAAAGACTGAAACTAGACCCACACCTCTCACCACTTACAAAAATTGATTCAAAATGGATAAAAGATTTAAATCTAAGGCATGAAATAATAAAAATTCTTGAAGGTAGCGTGGGGGAAAATACTTGAAGATATCAGCCTGGGGAAAGATTTTATGAAGAAGACTTACATGGCAATTGCAACAACAACAAAAATAAACAAATGGTACTTAATTAAACTGAAAAGCTTCTGTACACCTAAGAACACAACAAGTAAAGGGAAAAGATATTTCCATATTATGAATCGAACAAAAACTTGATAACTGGGATCTAAAGAGATCTCCAATTAAAACAAAATACTCAATAATCTAATATATCACTAGGCAAGCAAGATGACCGGAACAGTCTCAAAAAAAGGTAGATGAATGGCTATCAAACATATGAGAAAATGTTCATCGTCCCTAATCATCAGAGAAGTGAAAATCAAAACTATCCTGCGATATTATCTAACCTCAGTGAGAATGGCCCACACGACAAAGTCTCAAAGCTACAGATGCCGATGTTGATACAGAGAGAAGGGAACACTTTTACACTGCTGATGGGATTGCAAACGGATACAACCTTTTTTGGAAGGAAGTAGAGGGAACCCTCAAAGTACTCAAATTAGACTTCCCATTTGAGCCTACAATCCTATTATTAGGCATCTACTCAGAAGAAAAAAAAATCCTTTTATCATAAGACTTCACACTAGATTGTTTATTGTAGTTCAATTTGCAATCACCAAAATGTGGAAACAGCCTTAATGCCCACTGATCCAGGAATGAATTAACAAGCTCTGGTATCTGTACACCATGGAATACTATTCAGCCACTGAGAAAGATGGAGACTTTACATCTGTTGTATTAACCTGGATGGAGGTGGAACACATTCATCTTAGTAAAGCACCACAAGAATGGAGAAGCAAGAACCCAATGTACTCTATTCTAATATTAAGGCAGTAGATGAGCTAATTCAAGGTGGGGTAGGGGAATGAGCAAGTGTAGGACGGAAGGGGATGGAGGAGTCACAGTGTATGATACTTGTCTTGGGGCACAATTATAAGAGGGAATTTATCTAACAAATGCAATCAGTGTAACCTAATTCTTTGTACCCTTAATAAATCCCAAATGATAAAAAAAAATATGTTGAACCTCAACTTAGACCTCAATATATACATTTATCTATACTTATACCTTTAAATGTATTTATGGATAATCGAAATACATGCTATCTGTTAATGGCTAGCAACTGACAATAGTCATAACAGATCCACTTTCACTCACATTTAAATTTTTAACCCTAATTACTAAATACATAAGGAAAAAGTAAAATTGGAGATGTTCACAGAAGTTGCCAGTATTTCAGGAAAGAAATTATACATCTCATTACATACAACAAGAATAAATAAATTTGAGCTGTTACTGCAAAAGATAATTTATTTTTTGCTTCCACAAATTTACAGAAAGCTAAATGAAAAGAAACACCATGGTGTGTTTAAATATATAAAGTAATTATTAATCTCTCTATATTTATGGTTTTATTTAATAAGAAATGGAATTTCTAATTCTAATTACATGTCTAGCTTATACTTTTATAACTGCCTTCTAAAATTATTTCACATCCAACTTCCTATGTCTTTGGATAATATCACTTGACATTTCCAGTTGTGTTAATTCAAATTATTCTATCATTTTTGCTTTAAACATTTTGTATTTTCTCTATTAAAATTAGAACTATATTTTGATTATAATTATTTAGTAATAAATAAAATTTTACTCTTCTTAAATTTATATTTTGTATTTATTTTCATACAGCATCATTTTTTCTAAATAAGTAAAAAACAGTCATAATAAAAAATCTCAGGGTTTGTCTTATTTGTCTTATGTCTAAATTCTAATTAAATGTGTTAGTTTGACATTACAGATAAAAATAAAGCAAAACCAAATATAAAAACCCAAAGTCACTCAATGGAAAGAAGCAGCAGAAACAATTTAAACAAAAGTTTAGAGGTAAAAATGTGGATGGAGAAATGTCATACATGTACCTGATGCTGTTAGACTCCCCCCGATGTTCACTGTGATGCCCTGCCCATGTTCATGCACGTAGACTCGATTGCCCCTTCATGTCCATGAGCCACCACCAGCATCACAGTCAGAGAACTGTTCTCAGGCTACAGATTTTATTCTGCATGTGGTTATTTGCCAGAAAGAAGTAGGTGGCCCTTATCCAATGATTGACAGATATGAGTCTAAATATACACTTTTCCTTGTTCCATGATTGAACTAACCTTAGGTCTCCATAGCTCATGTAGGACTAAACTTAAATAATTATCGTGGGTACTTTGCTTGGTACAACATCCTTACTTCACCTCTTTCCCTTCCTAGTCCTGCTGTCTAAACCACCTATTGCTGAGGAGCCTGAAAATCTAATAAACCACTTTCAAAAAAAATTCCTTTTCTCAGCATTTGCTTTTGAGAAACCAACCCAAATATAAGGGACAACTGACATAGTCCAGTTAATAAAGTCACCACACAGGTTTGTGAAGAGTGACATGTTAATGAAAACTGAAATAATTCATTCTGCAGAAAACCCCAAAAATGTCAGCATTTGGACACAATTTAGAAAATAAGGATAACACAGTGAGCATAAAAGGAAATTGAATGAAAATCTGTTTCAAAAGCATTAGGAGCTCATGTATCACAACCTCATACACTTACCCACTGTAGAAAAATAGCCTGGTCTCGGAGATGCCGGATGCTGTAGGATACAGAATTAGGGCTTACGTAAAATACTGCATATAAATGTGTGAAACTCTAGTGGTCTTTCCCTTCCTGGCTCTCAAAAAGTCAGGAGCCAAGTTATGTATCACCCACTTCAGCTATACACCTCCACCAAAGTTAAAACTGTCTAGACAAAATCAATCAGTCTAGGAAAAAAGATTTCAGATACTAACAGTTGGAAGTTTTCCACTGAAAATGCAAGATTAACATTTAAACACCACCAGGTGAACAATCCTGTCAATGAATTAATTCCATTTTAAATAGGAAAGGATTGCCAGGGATCCCCAGAGATCTAGGGAAAGTCTCTACCAACAAATAAGAGACCAAAACAAACAAACAGAAAAAAAAAAAAGAATGCCTAGGAAACAGACTAAAGAAAACTAATTTAAGTATAAGAGCAATGTTGAATATAATCATAAAGAATGTATGCTACTAATTAAAAAGAAAAATTGGAGGACAAGGTAGCCCTTGGAAATTACAAAGATATTACTTCTATGCTTTTATACCTTTCCCCACCAGAATGATCAAAAGAAAATTTTAAAGAAATCTCTCCAAGAGAAGGAAAAAGTCAAAACAGAGAGCTAGAAAATAGAAATATGATTAGCAATTTGGGATATCAATCTTAAATGCCCAAATGTTTCATGGGATTTTCAAAAAGACGAAAGAGTAGGAAATGGACAACAGAGTAGTAGAAAACAATCTCCCAAACCCAAAGATTCCGAACTTTAGTATGAAAGAACCCACCAAATTTCCTATGTAATAAAAGGAAAGAGGCATATTTTCTTGCAATTTCAGAAAAATATGAGAAAAGAAAGGCTTTAAGAGTTCCAGAAATGAGGATGGGAAAATACCACACTGACATAAAAAGTAACAAATGGCAGTATTTCTCAACATGACATTGGATTTTGCAAAGCAATCCTTTCATTTTTATCCTGAGGGTAGATGGGTGATAGGTTGAAGACATTTTCATACATGAAAGGCTTCAGATAATTGCCTCCTGACCCCCTTATTAGAGCTCTACTGGAAAACAGGTTTTAGTAAACAAGATGGCAAGCTAAAACAAAGGAAGAGATGGGATACAGTGAAGAAGTGAAGTTTTTGTCCTTTGTAAGATTATATGTTACTAAAAGAAATGAGAAACCAGTAAGTCTCTTTTATACTTTTATCTGTAATAAATTATGATAAATGTTAAATAGAAGAGGAGAATAAGGTCAAAAGACTGAACTGTCATGGTTGGGAAGATGCTTTGGATACAGTGTAAAAGAGACTTCTCTGGGATGTGAGTGAAATACAGGAGAAATTAATACATGGTGGAAAATGCTCTGGGCCAGGTAGATAGCAAGTAATATGTCCCTGAGATGGGGACACGCTTGGCGTGTCAAGAATAGCAGGGAAGTCAGAGTGGGTGGAACTGCTCAGGTGCTGGGGTAGAAGCGAGCTGACCAAGCTGGAGAAAATAATAAAAGGCCAAGCCAGGTGGGGCTGATGAGCTTTGGAAAGACATGGAATTTTATTCTAAATGTGATTGCCATGACATACTACTGGAGGATTTTGAGAGAGGAAGTAGTATGACTAGATTTGTATTTATAAAACCTGCTGGGTGGTGATTACTGGTAGGAAATCATGAATAGAAGCCAATAGCCTAGGCAGACTCCTACACTTTTTTTCCACAAGCCCTTTAGCTTTTAATATCTCTGTATTTAATATTTTTCTCAATATTTTTAAACAGCATTAGGACTTTACCATTTCCACTTGTCACTGGGACATTTTGGCACATATGTTTACAGGTGTAACCTGTGTCTTGAGAGCAGATAGCAAATGACCAGTCATCCCAGGATAATTTTCATAGGACTCTGTTTTCTCATTTATAATTGTTCATTATAACTTCTATAAAGAGTATATGGAAACATTAAAATGGCTGAACTCTATTTATGTATTTTTGAGCCAGTTGAAGGAACTCAGGAAATTTAACACCCAAAATATGACTCCTGGGTATAAAGGGTATTTTGAATAAAGGCCCTTAGAGATCAACAGGCCTTATCTCTATGTGCATAAAACCAGACAGACCTGTTAAAAAGAACATTGACTTCCATTCTACTCCCTATGATTTCCAAATACTATACCAAAGAAGATTTAGAATGCAATCAGACTTTGCTCTGATAATTTTAAATGTGAAACCTGTCTCTTCTGTTCATTAAATTTTCAAAGCCAATCATTTACAAGTCAATTTTTTTCTCTCCATTTGTTTTTTTTCTCCCTACTATCTATTCATTTTCCCTAACAACCATTTATTGACCCTCAGCAGAACGACCCTTATTACTCATCTCCCTCTCCCCTCTCAAAGGAGTGTATATACATTTCTAACCCTGTTGGGACATTGGGTAATCACTCTATGATTCTCTCTTTGCACATGGTAAATAAATCTCTTTCTTGTATTAATGTGCCTTATTGTGAGTTGATCTTTCCTTGAACCTTCCAGGGTGATGAGGAAGTTTCCCTTGGCCTGCACACAGTAATCAAAATCTAACAAAGCTAGATAAGACAATTTGAGTCTTTGACACTAAATAATTGAATACAGGTGAAATAAAAATGAACAACTGATTTCTTTACACACTCAGAAATTTAATTTTTGCAGGAACAAACTTGAATTATAGAAAATTGTCACCCTATCATATCTGCAGGTAAAGTTAACTCAATGACCTAATTAAATGTATGAACAGACAATTGTCTACTCAATACTCATGCCAATATATATATTTTTTAATTGTGTGTTTTCTTCTCTTTTCCTTTCTCCTGGTTGCACTTTCATTTTATTTCCTCACTGGAAAGGACATAGTATTTTTAATTTTAAAAAGTATAGGTTCCATAAGTGGAAGAAATGTTTGTATTAAAGCAACCATCCTTGTATTAAATTTAACACAAGACATATGATAAAAATGGAAGCTGGTGTCATAATGTGCTTCTGGTCCTTGGGGAAATTTTTTAACTCAACAGACTATGAAGATCATCATTAATCCTTGAGACAGCAATCCAGAAACTGCTAATGATTGCATTCTTGCATGTTAAAGAAGATGTGCAGGGTCAGCAAAGAACGATTAATGACAAGCATGAAGAAGATGGAAATCATGGCTTGCCTGCACAAGGGAATCTTTACATGCAGGCTACAGTTTTCAAGCTTAAAAGTTGTCAAGAGTTTTCATTGCCACATATTCCAAATGATGCACTGATTAAGAAAGGTCGGTATGTCTTTTGGGAAGCTGACAGTCGTGATATAGTAACTATGCAAAGCTGCAAGTCTCCGGAGTAGTATTTGTGTCTAATCTATATGGTCACAGGAAATATAACTGCCAAGGATGCCATATTCATCATCTTGAGTACTTTTATCAGCACTACCTGATGTCGTACTCAAAAGAAAAATCACCAAAAATTTGCTTGGCCATTCAATCATGTATCCTTTGCGAAATGTGCTTGAGGCAAACTCTATGCCCGGTGCTAAAGTAATAAAGGTGAAAGTAAGACACTGTCCGTGCCCTTATTGTATGAAAAAAAAAAGAGAGAGAGAGAGAGAGAGAAAATAGGTAAAGAAATACAAGGCAATGCAATAATTACTGTTGTAGAAGCAAAATCAGAATGCTAGAAGTGCTAAATTGGCTTCAGGGGACTCCATACATATGTATATTCATAACCTATGAATAAAAGAGAACTGATAAAAGATATAATCAAAGATGCTTATCTATGCATGAGAAAACAAATTTGTACATTTTAAAGTTCTTTTTATTATCAACTTTACTACTAAAATTTCTGATTTCTGATTCTAACTTTATATTTTTCTAATACACATACAAGGAAAGTTCATTCTTTCACTAATTAACTGATCACAGAAACATTACAAGCCTATTACACAAGCTTGCCCTTTCTAGATTCTGGCAATAATAATTCAAACAAAAATAGACATATTTTTCGTCTGTGTTTTTTGTATGTTTAGTATATTTTTAGATTACATTCAATAAAAGCAAATATATATGATTCAAATAAATACAAAGATTAGAGTTTAATTTCCAATATGGAGATTACTGATAACACCAACCTGCTAGTAATAAACTACTATGAAATTGGCACAAAATATTATCTTTTCACAAAATACAAACAATAACCATTTAGAGTAAAATGTATAGAGTCAAAACATAGAAAATCAGATCAGATCCAGTGATTCTTGTTTCTCCTGTTTTAGTC
>CAUYQV010185026.1:0-24484 GCA_963574575.1 Galagoides demidoff
CAAGGTGTTAATAACTTCTAACATTTGATAGAATTTTTTTTTTTTGAGACGGAGCCTCAAGCTATCCCCCTAGGTAGAGTACCATGGCATCACAGCTCATAGCAACCTCCAACTCCTGGGCTCAAGCTAGTCTCCTGCCTCTGCCTCCCAAGTAGCTGGGACCACAGGCGCCCGCCACAACGCGCGGCCATTTTTTGGTTGCAGCCATCATTGTTGTTTGGCGGGCCCGGGCTGGGGATTCAAACCCGCCACCTTAGTTGTACGTGGCTGGCACCTTAGCCGATTGAGCCACAGGCGCCGAGCCATGAAATATATTTCTTAAATAATCAGACTTGACAGTCAAATTACTCCTAATTCACCAGCTGCAGAATAGACACTGTGTTATCAGGCCTGAAAACAGCCTTCATGTCCTTGCACACCTCTGTCAGACAGCGGTCTCCGGTGGCCAGGTGCCCTGCCAGTGAGCCGTAACATTTTGAAAGAAGCCTCCTGTCTGAGCAGTAGGTCTCAACAGATAGGCTTAAAATTCAGTAAACCACGTTGCAGGCAGGTGTGTTGTCATCTGGGCCTGGAAAGCAAGTGGTGAGGAAATTGCAGAAGGCATTTCCCACAGCTTGATGAGAATTTAATATTTTTCCCTGCAAGACAGGGGCCAAGCCTAGAAGACGTGGTCATCAGATGGTACAAGGTCTGGGGAACCCGTGAAGATGTGACTATGGTGGGTGAGAGAGCTTCTGAGCCCAGCTTCTGTAATTTGAGCAGAGTTGTCTTAGGAGAGGGCTGGCCTGGTTCTGTTGACCAGCTAGTTAATCACAAGCATCCTCATCATTTTGTCCAGTTTTGAACTGTGTTTCAACATTTCATCTCGGTCCAACCACTGCTGAATGCTTGTGACTGTCAAAATGAATCCTTCTTTCTTAGCTTGTAACGATATGTAGAAATGATTTGCTTTATGTTTTGCTGGCAAAGAAAGGCAAACTTGGAGAGGATTTCTCTCCCAACACTTGTGTCATGCAGAACCCATCCGTCCAGCTTCTTGACCCTGTTGATTTGTTTCCAATGGTCCAATGTTGTTAGAACAGTAACATCAGACTTTGCTGCTAATTCACACGCAGGTTGAGATGGTTTCACTTCCACTGCAGCTTTCAGCTCATCAGCACCCCCTTGGTCTCAGGTCACCCACATGGTTCATTTTCAAGATTAAAATGACCAGAACGAACTTCTCACCAGCCACATCCTTCCCAACACTTCTTGGAGATTCCCAGCACCTCTGCACTGCACCGGCTCTATGACGGAGCTCATATTCAAAAACACCACGAGTTTCTTGACTTATCCACAGGATCACAAAAAATTGCTCTAATAAAAAACCTTTGAAAGGTAATCACAAGCTGAACCATGTATTTGAAAGACTGAGGATGCACCTTCACAAAAAAAAGTGACACGCGAAGGGTCAGAGTGAAATGTCGGAGATAACAACCGTCACACTTAGCACTTAGGGAAATGGACCGTTCATGCTTAATAAGCCTCAGTGAGAGATTCAGTGAAGTGAAATTATTCTGCAGTTAAGTGAAGAAACTACGTAAAAGGACATCAAATGCTATGTGCTGGATCTAAAGAAGTGCTTTCAGCAGTTTAGGCCTTTAGAAAAGGGGTTTTAAGGATCCCAATAAAATAATCTCTTAATATAAATATGGTAGATAGATAAGCATTTGTAAAGTGGCAAAGTGTTACAGTAAAAGGCCAGCGAGCTTCACACACTGCAGAGTCAAGTTTTTAATCTGTGCACGCCAGATTAAAAAACATCACTTATTATTTTCATTAAAATCCCTGAGCTCCATAAAGCAAACAGCCTTAAAGGCCCCGCATGCTGCTGGCCTTTCTTTACTACGGCCCTGACGCAATGTTATGACTGCACGGAGCACCCAGCCTATGGCATAACTGTTTCATAATATTTCCTCAAGGCAATATCGTTTGCAAAGTATTTCCCAGCTATTTCTCGAAAAATTTACAAAAAAATGTTTTCATATAATTTTCATGACAAGAAGGTCATGATTAGGCACGTTGGTGTACCAGAGAGAGCACCACTGACTGCTCAGGATGAAAAGCAGAACTGTGGGGTGCAGGTCAGCGGGCCCTGGGCCCACTTTCTGTGCTTCTGGAGGTTCTGTGTTGAGGGGGCAGGGAGGTATATTCTGGGCCTTTCACATAAAGCTTGGCTCCCACATAAGCTGCCTTCCAGAAGGGTTTGGGGGAGGAAGCCGAGTCAGAGGCTGGAAGGCAGATGAAGGCGGCTCCTAAGACCCCGACTCTCCTTTCCTGTAACTCCAACTTCTGCCTCTGCCAGATGCCACCTCCTACCAGGTGACCTGGTGCTGGGCAGTGCTGGGCAGCACCAGGCACCTTCCTCGTCTTACTCTTCAGCTGTGCCCAGGGTTGCTTCCTGCTGTTGCTACACTTTTATCATCAACCATTTAAGTTCTCAGATGCTCCGCTCCCTGCACTAAATGTGTCTGTTGCAAACACTCAGAGTTCTTTGACTTCCTGATCACTCTGTGGTTAATATAAGAACTAAGATATGGTGTCCAAATTCTGGACTATTTTAATTTTATGAGGACTTATTTGGTTACTTGTTGAAATGCCACTCCATTTATAGGCTGGAAAACAATTTTTGTTTATCTCTTAATATTTTATCTCAAAATGCCATTTTGGGTTATTTGTTAATTTGCTTATTGAGACAGAGTTTCACTTTGTGGCCCTCGGTAGAGTACTGTGGCATCACAGCTCACAGCAAACCTCCAACTCTTGGGCGGAAGCAATTCTCTTGCCTCCTCCTCCCAAATAGCTGGGACTATAGGCACCCACCACAATGCCTGGTTGTTTTTGTTTTTTTTTTTCTTTGTAGAGACAGGTCTTGCTCTGGCTCAGGCTGGTCTTGAACCTCTGAGCTCAGGGCAATGCACCCGCCTCGGCCTCCCGGAGTGCTGAGATTACAGGTATGAGTCACTGCCCCCAGCCAATTTGGGGTTATTGTTAATTGGTAGGATCCTATATTCTGCTATTTGGACTTACAATTGAGAGTCAAAGAAATTAATTAGGTTGCACAGCTAGTCAGAAAACCTTAAATTTTTGAGGTTAAATAAAATAACATATATTTAACTACAGACCCCACCACCATTGTTGTATGTGTACACAGCACACCCACTAGTTCTACACAGTGCTGATGGTCAGGCATCGATTGATCTTATTATCAGTTAATTCAAGTCATTGAAGAAAACACCACCATGTGCATTCTTGCCTGTGCTGTCTGCCTCTCTATAAATGACACCGTGTCATAGGGTCCCTGTGAATGCGATACCGTGTTTAAATATATAACTGAGTTTCACAACAATCCAACATCACTTTTCATTTAAAATTTTCTCTTTTCACATTTGTTACCAGAGTGGTTGAGATAGTGAATTTTTAATTCTTTCTTTCTTCATGTCTCCTGCAAAAGCTTTGATGGAAATAACCAAAGAAAATGTAAAATCCCAACTCCTGATCTCTGTATGAGTAAGAACAGGAAGGTAATAACCCGCAGGCTTTTAATTATGAGGCATCAACTTTGCACACACATCCAGACCACCATCCCCTCGGGCTCTTCCCTTGATGGGATGTGTAAGGCTGGTTGCAGGGACTGGAGAATTCATTTCTGTACCGAAGATTTAAACAAAATTCTGGAAGAAAACTAAAAATATATCCTCATTCACATACTCCAAAGAAATAATACACAGAAAAATGAATATCCAAAGATAACTTGCCCATCATTTAAGAATGGAAATATTTGATAAAGCAGCAACTATGGTGGACTGGTCATAAGCACAGGTACAGTTTTTCTAGGTGTCTCCCCAGTATAATGAGGACACCTAACCTTTGACTCACCGAAGCAGGGAATGTTCCCCAGGGGAAGCACTTTTTAAAGCAGCCAAAAACAAAGTGGAGAGAGCTCTCAAACCTCTTGGACCGGGCAGCACTCAGTCAACTTAATTGAGTATCATTAAGGTTCTTTTGTTAAATGTTTTTAAGAATTAAAGCATTATGGAAAAGAGATATAATTTCATTAAAGTAAAGCCCAATATCATTGCTATAACTGCCTTCACATCTGCTAGAATCAGGAGGGCCTCATCTGACCTGAGTCCTCTCTGCACTGTTCCCACAGGCAAGGACCTCACGCCAACAGCTCTCCTTACCCTGGAGACTGGACACAGTTCCTGAGCAGTGGGTTTCAATTCCCTGCCAGGCTAAGAAGTTATTCAAAGAAATCAATCAAATCCTCCTGCAGAAACCAGAGGGCACCTCACTCCTGGACACTACACTACACTTCCCACGACCTGGGTGCTGACTGTGTGTCTGGGTGCAGCCCCACTGAGCCCTGCGTGGAGCAGGGGTCTTCCTCCCTGGGAAGTGAGCAGGCGACTCACCACCAGCTATCACGGCCTCCAACCCACGCTGGGTGTTTTTGTTGTCCCCATAACCCTGCAGTGGGAATCCTCCCTCACCCTCAACAGGATGTAGAGGAGGTGATTAAAACACGAGCATCAAAGTGAGTAGTCCATCCAGGCTGATGAAATATTCTAGAGATTCATTCTGGAGATTATCAGACCTGATTAGAAACTTGCTTTTGTAACTCTTAGGAGGTCTGTTTTATAACTTACAGTAACTGCCAGTATTGCTCCTAACAATGCATTTCATCACTCACCTGCCATACACGTGCCTCAGTCTCCTCGACCTGTACCCAGTTACAGCTACGGAGACTGAGACTCGGGCTAGAAGGATTTGCACATGGTCACAGAAGTGCAGAGTCATAACTGAATCTAAGGGGTTTTATCTGTGTATTGCTGTTGTTAGATTTTGCCTCCAGAGCTTCTGTGCCTCACCACGAGTTTGCCACCATCGTCACTTGTCCTTGGGACAATTACAACCCTGCAGGTGTCACTGAAGGTTCCTAGTGCTTCTAAATCATTAGAACCCACATTACAACAAAGATATTTGTATCAGAATGTTTATTGCAGCCCAATTCATAATTGCCAGGTCATGGAAGAAGCCCAAGTGCCCATGGATCCACAAAGGGATCAATAAATTGTGGTATATGTATACCGTGGAATACTATGCAGCCATAAAGAAAGATGGAGACTTTACCTCCTTCATGTTTACATGGATGGAGCTGGAAAATGTTCTTCTTAGCAAAGAATCACAGGAATGGAAGAAAAAGTGTCCAAGGTACACAGCCCTATTATGAAACTAATTTATAGCTTTCATATGAAAGCTATAACCTAATTATAGCCTAAGAATATGAGGAGCAGGAGGGGGAGGGGAGGAGGGTGAATGGGTGGAGGGAAGATGATTGGTGGGATCACCTCTATGGTTTATCTTACAAGGGTACAAGTAGATCTTTCTAAAAGTAGAATATAAACGTCTTAGCACAATAACTAAGAAAATGACATAAAGGCTATCTTAACCAGTTTGATGAAAACATTTCAAATTGTATATGAAAAAGCCACACTGTACCCCATGATTGCATTAATGTACACAGCTATCATTTAATACAAAAAAAAAAAAAAGAAGCCACTACTGAACAGCAAAGCACTTCAGTTAAGTGCCAACTGCAGGAATGACATGGCTGTGAGACTGTGCTGTCCGCTTCTTACTAAGGGTGGGGATGTCTGCATTGGAAGAAGGTCTCTGCACGTCAGGGAGACACCCCAGCGGAACCGGAGTGTCAGCAGGATGAAAGAGGAATACACAGGTCTATATTCTCCTTTAAAAATGATAGACTGGGGTGGTGCCTGTGGCTCAAAGGAGCAGGGCACAGGCCCCACATACTGGAGGGTTCAAACCCAACCCCGGCCAAAAACTGCAAAAAAAAAAAGATAGACTGCCATTAAAACGTACATCAAAAATATTGACAAGAAAAATACAAAAGTTAGACCTAAAAAGAAAACAACCCGTGTCATGTTTAGCCTCCAACGCAATGTATTTCTAAGATGCCTCTAGTTTTAAAACATTTCCTCTGGAGAGTTTTCTGAATCCCCTGTTCCTGGGCTTTATTTGGAATTTGAACTTTGTACAAAAAGAGATTTTTTTTTCATAGAGTCAGCAATCTAAAAAACAAAGCAAATGTTATTCCTTAGGTGGCCTGGTTTATTTCACATGGAACCTGGCGAGTGGAGAAAGAGAACTTTGCTTCCTCCCGTCTGCGGGCAGAGGGGTGCCCGAGCCTGCAGAGTGCCCCGCCGAGCTCTGCCCCCCTCACCCTTCACACCCAAAGTCAGTCTTTCCTACAGGTTTGGAAGTAGAATCTCCCTGCCCTCCTCTGACTCAGTCTATAAACAGTGCCTTTATCTTATTTCTTTAGGAGGAAAACGTCCAGGTACTTTGTAGCACATCGACCGGAATACTGCAGTTGGTTTTGCCCATGTGCTGCTGGCTGGTGGCCTTCTGACCACCGCTGTATCACAGGGCGTCCTCACTTCACGTGGGAACACGGCTCGTTCAGGGAGCCAGTCCTCGGGAAAGGGCATAGCACAGGCCCTCGGCCCTGTCCAGAAAGGATAGCAGAGCAGGGCCCCACCCCGCCACCTCTCTGGTTGCTGTCCGACAGAGAGGCTCCAGGGGCACCGAGGGAAGTGACAGTCCCACACAGGAGGCTTGGTGCAGAGGCTGCTGTCCACGTGGCTCAGAATTACTTTAATATCTTAAGAAATGCAGCTTTCCTTGTGCAGTTTTAGTGCAGAGCATCTGAGTGTGTGTCTCTATATGGTGAAGTGGCTTTGTAAGTATCTGGAATATTTCACAACAGTAACATTTATAAAGGAAAAGTCGTCCGTTCCCGTGGGATCTTATCGTAATTAGTCATACCCAAGACTCGTCCGTGGGGCATCCCTGTCAGATGAAGATATAGGGAGAACTTTATCCAAGATGGTTTGAAAACTTAATAGAAAAAAAAACTTTAAAATGTTTTGATGTGGCTCCCTTTGGCTGGGGGAGGGGACCTTTCAGGGATAAGAAAAATGAATTGAGAAAAACTATCCGTGTTCTTTTCATCTTCGTCATAATTGGTTCTACCTGTGCATCATCTTGGGTCCAGTTTCCTTCATGTATTTGTAATGTGGGTTTCATTTCCATAAAATGGGAAAATAATAAATACAGGGTTTACTAACGATTGTTTTATGTGGCTGCCAATCTGCCAAGTAGCATTCTTAATTATTGCCAGGAAACTAGGCATTTTCCAGACATGTGTTTTAGATTTAAGACTAGTATGTCATGTCAGCCCTCTCTACCGGACTGATGGGAGCCCAGTGGGACTTCAGAGTGTCTGCTCTAGTGGGTGACTTTTTGGGGTTAGATAAAAGCACTAGTGGTAGGAGATAGAGCAGAGCGGCCAAAGTCCCTGAGAGCAGACGCCACAAAGAAATAGATCAAAGGGTTATGTTTTCATTATAGGCTGATATTTTTACTAGGCAAGTGTAGAGATCGATCTTCCTCTGGGAGCCGTGGAATAAAGCAAACCAGACCCTAACCTAAATTAATGAACCTAATTGCAAGGCTCTTGTCTTCTTTGAACAACATAACCGGGAGTTTTGCCCCCAATTTTTTTTTTTAAGTCTATGTGGCTTTTTCATTAGCCTGTGCAAACCCGGTATGTTCCATCAAAGAATTTATTCCACGACTCGGAAAAAAGGAAACTGAAAATGAAAAAGATCTGGTCCAAATGAGCTATATTTCTGAGTGATCCCCTCAGAGATGTTTTCAAGCCCATGGAAATACCTTTCAGGGGTTTAGTTTTCTCATCTAAGACACACTTTGCTTGTAACCCACAGTTCCCTAGCCTCGGTCAAAGCGCTGGGACACCTGCCAGTGCGTAGATGAGCGTGGAACGGTGCACTGCACATCTCGTCATTCCCAACCTTGTTAGAAAAACACATTGAAGCAACCTGCTCCACCTTCGGATGTGCAAGTGCAGCTTTGATACACGGAGAAGAGCAGCAATTCCGTTTACATGGAGAGTGTTTTGGCGCCGTCTGGCCACCGTGTTCAGGCGCAGAGTGACTTCCACAGTGGCGGGGCAGGTGCTGACAGGCACAGGCTGGGCGTCGTCCCCACATGAGATGCCTTCCTGAGAAGGGGGAGTGGCCCGTGCACTGTTTGCTCTTAGCCCCAAATGCATTGCATGTGTGGCCAGCATTTCAGAAACAGCATTTGCAAACGTTCATGGCACAATATTTAAAATGGAAGGGAACGCAGCATTTACATTGCAGCCATAGGTGACCACGCTTATCTCGAAGACAACAAGAGAAAAAGTAGTTGTGGAGAAGCTTTAAATCTCAACACCGAAGACAAGCCCTGGGACTCGGCACTTTGTCCCCCATGTTATTGTTGACGGGTCCAGCAGAGACCGTGGCTTCAGCAGTCTGATGATTACGTTTAATACGTGATACTAAAGTTTAACAAATTTTCCGAGGTCACTAACTACAGTGTGTGATAAGGTCAGACACTGTATCACTCTCCAGGGGCAGGGACCATGTTGTGAAATGTAAGAGAAGGTCAGTGTTTTCTTTCTAATTTCCGTCCTAACCACTGATACGCTGTATGTAGTCAGAAAAAGACTTAAATGGGAAACGTGTTGATAAAACCAGGGAACTGCAAACATCCTCAGCTCGCACGGACCCTCAGGACTCTGCGCCCGCCACCTCTGCCTCTCTCTTCCCCCTCTTCTTCTCCTTCATTTAGAAATTCCTCAATAGTTAACAGAGGGATCGTAAAATAAACTTTATCAAACTAAAACGTTTGCACACAAGAACCTAACCTCTCTCACAGCCTTTCTGAAGAAGTTGATAAACCTCTGAAGGTAGGTATGGATATTTTTCTCCTATATTACTATAAATACCAGTAGAGAAGGTTCATGAACTCATGCCCTAATCCATTATTTCCCATCTTGGCTTATGACAACATCTTTTTTTTTTTTTTTTGAGACGGAGCCTCAAGCTATCCCCCTGGGTAGAGTGCCATGGCATCACAGCTCATAGCAAACTCCAACTCCTGGGCTCAAGAGAGTCTCCTGCCTCCGCCTCCCAAGTAGCTGGGACCACAGGCGCCTGCCCCAATGCCCGGCCATTTTTTGGTTGCAGCCGTCATTGTTGTTTGGCGGGCCCTGGCTGGGGATTCGAACCCGCCACCTTAGGTGTACGTGGCTGGCGCCTTAGCCGATTGAGCCACAGGCGCTGAGCCACAATATCTTTCAAGTATGTTTTTGTTAATAAGGCAGATAACGCCTCACACCTGACTCGTGGAAAGAGGCTCCTTGATGAAAGAATTTCAGGAAACACCATAGAAACAAAATTAAGTTGTTGTGCTTCGTATATATATTCGTTTGCTTAACAGTTAAGACTCCCCATGAGCAAGTGTAAAACAGCCCTCTCAAATAACCTACTACTTAGAATTCACAATCCCAGATGAAAGGAACACAGGCTTTGTGGGTTTGAATCTGAGTTTAAATCTGTAAGGACCCTGGGCGGACTTCCTAATCTTTCTCTTCCTTTGTTCTTAATGTGTGAACTGGGAACTGGGGAGGCTTCTTAGCAGATGTGACGGTGCAAAGCGCTTGCTGGGCACGGAGCCTGCGGTCGGGGAGGGCAGCGATAGTTCTGAAGTGAGGCGGCCCTTGCAATGACAACTCCTGTGCATGTGGCCGCAGCCTTTTCCCTGGGACTGGTGCTTGATGACCTGGGAAGAGAAGTATTCTCAGCACCAAAGAAAGTCGTCAGGAATGACAGGGCTGTTCTCTCACCAGGTGTATCTCCCTCGGGGTTCATGAACTTCTACCCAGTATGGATCATGAGTATGAACTAAATTAATTTGTGATAAAATGTCCAGAATCAAATCATCCTCCCATCCCACAACAGCATAGAGATAGCAAGCATTTTCAGAGGAATTTGGCTGAAATTCAGAAAGTTTTTCTGCATTCGTTTTAAACTCTTTTCGTGTCCACAGACCACAGGCGGCTGAGGCCAATCTTGTCCATGATTGGTCATCTGGATCCCATCATGTTGCATTTGTTTGTATTTGTGTGTTTTTGTAGCACACATTCTTTTCATCATGGGTAGGTATAAATTCCATAGAAATTTTAAAATTTAAATTGTAGCAGGAACATTAAATTCTCTTCTAACATTTATGTTAAGTTCATTTGTTTAGCTAGTCAAAAATTATTTTGTTACTCAGTTATTCACTTCTACCTAGAAAGTTAAATTCTTAGGCTATTTACTTATCTACCAAACTCTTACCCACCGCAGATCCTTTTCCTCCCAGAAGCTTGAAAGAACTTCTCCAGGAAGGGGCAGCCCAGCCCCCCCCCCTAGAAAACTTCATCTAGCTCAGACTGCACACGTCACCCCCTGTTTGGGGTGGAATTTTATTTTGCATATTTCACATCTTTCCAACAAGACTATAAGTTGCCCGTCTTTGTATTCTCTATAGGATAATGCCTTGCACATAATTGGGCTTCAACAAATGTTATTATCCTTCTGTGGTTACCAAAAGGTTAGTTTCTAACAGCCAAGTGGTTAGGAAAAAAAAGAAAAAGCATACTCAAGCTGCCATGTTCTGAAGCTGCTGTGGCTAATGCAGAAATCGAGATGACGGCCGCGGTGGCGGGGCACAGCCCAGCTCTCCTCTAGCCATGAATCGTGTCTGGATTCAAATGTGATGCACCCAGGACATGTCACCAGGCCTGCGAGAGCCCCAGGGTGGGGAGGCATTGTAAAATAAAACCAAAAGCTCTTCTTTCTCTTCTTCGCTTCTGAAAAAAAAAATCCTAACTTTTAAAATAGTCACTGTTCTGTATTCATTTTTCAGATCTCTCTCTAGCGCCAAGATGTTATTATGTAGAACCAGGGTGCCACAGGTAAATGGCACCAAGAAGTTTGAAAAACAGCAAAACTAAAAGTAAAAGATGTTGACTAAGAGATTTTTTAATATTAAAAAACAAAACAAAGAAAAGAGAAGAAAACCCCACCAGGAGCTCTGCAGCTCACCGACCTTCACACTATTATCACCTTGAAATCTGATTTCTGACTCAACACCAGCAAACTGGCTCCTGAGGAGCAGTGGCAACCTGTCTCTGTGCTGTCACCACCTGGAGCGGGGTAAAGGGCACCCCTCCACTTCTGTGGGGTCAGAGGGGAAAGTAAGAGCACCATTGACTTTCAGTCAACCAGAGCACAAAACCTCAAATAACCAGACTGAGACTGAGAACACTGGCAGAAATGTGAGTGTAAGAATCACACACATCTAAAGTCAATTAAATGTGATTGAAACAAGGGGTTAAAGTGAATACTCAGTGATAAGGACAGGCTTAGGACAACCACCTAAAATATCAAAGAAACATCTCCTATCAAGAAACTGAAACTGAAACTGAAATGTAGGCGTGCACCCTTGAAGAGTGTGGCACCAGTACTCCTAAAATCATTCCAAGAGAACACACCAGCCTCTGTGGCAGGTGCCCAACCTGCCCCAGCCCGTGACCGAGGGTACATCCGTTCCTAAGTGGGCTGGAGCAGGAGGACCTTTAAAGGCACTGATGATTTCCCTAAAATGAAAGTGCATCCTTAACGAGCACTATGCCCAAGCAATATGAGAGCCAGTGTGAACTGTGCAGGTTGTTTTGAGACTACAAAGTAAAGGAAAGACTCGGGGCAAATGGGGGCAGGAACTCGGGGCCCTGAGAGGGAGCTCAGCTCTTCCTGAGTGCTTCCCTCACAGCACCGAGGGAAATCCACTAAAACACAGAGGGATTACAATGTGGTAAAGGACCAGCTCGGCTCTTTCACGGCTGGAGCTGCTCATCAGGATCAGACAGGACCGGCTGTGGTCAGCAACGCTGCCCATCTGGCGTGTGACGAGCAGATACGTGGGCACGAGTCTGCTGAACATCTGTCCCCAAGCCCTGTGCTGGCCCGTCCTCAAGCGTTATCTCATTTAATTCTCACAACAATCCCGTCAGGAGCTGTTATCCTAACCATATTCGTGAGAAAACAAGCTCACGGATGGGGATAAGGAGCCCAGGTACACACAGATAATGAGAAACAGGGCCTGATTTCCAACCCAGATCTTTTGATTCTGTGCTGAGTTTCTCATTTAATTGGAAAATTATTGTTTCCCTTCTCAAAAATAAATCACTGTTGCTGGAAAAATTAGGCTTTGGGTGGACAGATGATTCTAAAGCTTGTCCAGAGGACTTCTGACCCGCCATGAGAACTTGAGAATCAGACACCAAAGTGCCAGCCCTGCTACGCCCAGCACACGGGGAAGATGAGCCTCTGACTTGACTCACACACTCAACTGTCATCTTGAGAGAAACCTGAAAGGAAAATTGTTATGTCAACAGGGTCTTCACGGAGGGCGGTTCGCTTGCACCAGCGTTGGCGATGAGCGCAGCCCTCTGTTGTCTGCTCTCTATTAGTGAGTTCTGAAGACACCACCTTCAGAAAGGGAGCAGACTTGATGTTCAAAACCTCACTCTTGTCGCTGCCCTAAGGGAGTTCTAGAAATGCCATCGAGTAGTCATAGCCAGCAGACAGCAGTGAACGTGCAGCCTGTCTCAAGAAGCTCCCCGAGGAGCAGGTGCCAGCCCGACTCCGGCCCTCACGTCAGACACCCGTGTGTGGGCCCCTGGCTCAGAGCAGATGGTGCTGGGACGGCGAGTCGTGGGTTTATCCTGCCCTCTGGCCTGGGAACTACAGGGAGGACAGCAGCAGAGAGGGGACCAGCAACTCTCCCAAACTGGCCTGCAGGGGAGGTGGGCCAGGCAACTTTTTTTGGTCTGAAAATATGAAAAAGAAAAAAGAACACAATTGCTTTCTTAGACTTTTAGCCATGTGTGCAGGAGCCATGGCAGAGACTGTCCTGTTCAGCAGAGCTGAGTGGCAGCAGGTCCTGCACGAGGACAGTCCTCATGCTCTGTGATGTACCCAAGATGCCAGGCAACCATAGTCAGGCTTCTCTGTCACCCGGGTACGTCCCACAGGGAAAGCTGATTATGGAAGGGTGTGATGAGTTGTCCTATGGAGATTACAGAGGAGTGTGACAAGTTGTCCTACACAATTATCAAGATCCTCAAACGTGTTAAGAGGCTAAGCACTGACAGGGCACAACCAGCAGGGTGTGGGGTGACCATGCCACTAATTAGCAGGTGTTTCCGAGTGACCTCTGGTTAGAACGTCAGCTCAGATGCTGTAAGAAGACCCCAAAGCAGGCCGGGGGGACTCACTGCCACAGCCGTATTACTCCAGCCCTCTTTAGAGTGTGGGGCTGTAGGGTTTTTAAAAATACGTATTTAGTTGCAAATTTAAAAAAATCAGATGGTTTGTGCAAAAATACACGTATCTGGCTTCTTTAAAAGCTGAGGGATCTGGCAACGTGGGGGGCCCACATTTCATCATGATGCCTGCTGACAACTGATGTGAGAGTCCTTTGACACTAATAATTGTGTATATGACATATTTGTAAGGCGGAATTGAGGTTCTGATAGATGTTTACATTGTGAAATGATTCAGTCAAGTTAGTCAACAAATCTGTCACCCCATATGCTGATCATTTCTTTGGTGAAGACATCAAAAATCTATGTTTGGAAATTTTGAAGTATACAATGTGTTATTTTTTAGCATAGTCACTGCTGTGCGGCCGATCACTAAAGCTTGTTCCTCCCATGTTACTGAAGTTTGGACCCTGTGCTGAATGCCACCCTTTCCCTACACACCCCTCTCCTGCCCCCATAACCACCGTGTCTCACTCCACTTGTCTGAGTTCAACTGTTTTTAGAGTCCGCATATGTGAGATCATGAATGTTTGTCCTTCTTGTTTTATTTTTAACTGATACACGATTCTGCACATCTGTGGGTAGAATATCATGTTTTGATACATGTGTATATCATGTAATGAACAAATCTGGGTAATTAGCACCTCAAACATTATTTCTTTGTGGGAAGAACATTCAAAATTCCCTCTTCTAGCTATTCTGAGATACACATTTTTGTTAACTATGGTTGCCCACCGTGCAGTGGAACACCAGACCTTGCCTCCTTCCTGCTAGGACAGCCCTTTTATTCACTGACCTGCCTCTCCCTCCCACAGTCCTCTGGTAACCACATGCTACTCTCCACTCCTATGAAATCGACCTCGCGGATTCCACACGTGACTGAGACCTGCCTCTGCCTTCCTGTGTCTGGCTCATTCCACTTGCTTGCAAATGACAGGATTCCACCCTATGCGTATATACGTCTATACACCAAGCTCCCAGCATGTACATACACCATATTTTCTTTATAGGTGTATAAAGAAAATGGATATTTCTTTGTTCATTCACTGTTGATGGCACTAGGTTGATTCCCTGTCTTGGCTGTTGTGAGCAGTTGTAGCCGTGACTGTGGGTGTGCAGACAGCTCTTTGAGACACGGATTCCCTTTCCTTTGGAGATATACCTGTAGTGAGATTGCTGGATCATTTGGTAATTTTACTTCTAATTTTGGGGGGAACTTCTACACCACTTTCCACAGTGGCTGTGCAAATCCACATTCCCAGCGACGTTTTGTAGAGGTGCCCTTTCTCCACATCTTTCATCTCTTTGATAACAGCCCCCCAACAGGTGCAGGGCAACAGCTCACCGTGCCTTCATCTCTATCTCCCCAGAGATCAGGGATGCTGAATACTGTCTCATACCCCTGTTGGCTGTCTGCATGCATTCTTGAGAAATATCTATTCCAGTCGTTTGCCCATTTCTAATCAGATTGTTTGGTTTTTACTATCGAGTTGAGTTCCTTATATAACTAGTGCTCTGGATATTAACACTTTGTGAGATGTACAGTTCGCAAATATTTTCTCCCATTCTATAGATTGCCTCTTCACTCTGGTCATTGTTTTTTCTGTTGGTGGTGGGTTTTTTTTTTTTCTGTACAAGGAGTTAACTGAAAATTGTAAAACACTTAAAAAACAAATAGAAGAATCCACAATTAAATGTAAAGATATTTCATGTTCACAGATTGGAAGAATTAATATTCTTAGGATACCCACACTATCAGAGGTGATCTAAAGGTTCATTGCGATCCCTAACCAAATTCCAATGCATTCTTCATAGAAACAGAAAAAAATAATCCCGAAATTTGATTAGAATCACAAAAGACCCCAAATAACAACAGTAATCTTGAGCAAAAATAACAAAGCTAAAGGCACCACTCTGATTTCAAAATATACTATAATATAGTACAAGGCTATAGCAATCAAAACAGCATAATCCTGGATAAAAACAGACATTGACCAAAAGAACAAAATACAGAGCCCAGAAATAAATCCATACATCTGCAGCTGATTGATCTTCAACAAAGACGCCAAAAACACACATGCGGGGAAGGGCAGTCTTCAAGCAGCAGTGCCGTGAACCTGGGTAAGGACAAACAGAACAGTGAAGCCAGGCCCTGCCTCACCGCGTACAAAAATCAACTCGGAGTGGACTGAGGACTGAACCTGAGATCCATACTAAGAAATACTAGGTGAAAACATAAGAGAAACACTTAACGACGCTGGTCTGGGCAAGCTGTTGTGGGTAAGTTTTCCAAAGCAGGGACAACTTTAAGTGGGCATGCGCTGACCCCACAGTCCCCACGACAACCTTAAATCATTTAGGGTCATGCCTGACCCTGTGTTTGAGTCTGAAACCCCAGGAAGCAAGTGGAAGCAATAATCTGGCCCTCGTATCTAGGAGGTATAACCTCCGCCTAAGAAGTACTAGCTGAATAGAAAGGTAGCAGAATTAAGATGTTAAGTGCAGTTTAACTCCTGCAAGGTCTGCACCTCTGAGGTTTAGAATTACTTGCAAAATAAATTGGTTAAAATTACGATATGACACAAAAGACATAAGAAACATATGTATTTGCCCCAGACTTTGCAAACAAGCAGTTTTAACGAGAATTTAGTTTAGTTTCTTATTCTTTAAAAGTTATGTCCAGTCCTGAATCTTTTCACAAATAAAAAGTCATGATTAACTTCAATTATCAAGCCCTGTCAATTTTCTCAAACCACCATTCCGGTACAGCTTCTAGGTAATGAAATCCAGGGCACGTTTCAGATACTGTCCTGACGGGTCCTTAGCCTCTGGACACCTAGACCCAAGTCCAGCGGCTGGCCTACAGGTCCCCGTAAGTGTTTCACCTGCATGTCTAGGTGGGCCGGCCCTCAGACCTTCTGCACGGCCACTGTCCAGCTCAGGGAATGGTAGCACTGGCCCTCAGGCTCAGAAGAACCTGGGCTTCCTGGGAGCCCCCTGCCCCCTCACTCCACATCCAAAGCCTTAAGCCTTGTTGTTCATCTACAGTCTCTTCTCTTCCCTCCCAACTCCATCTCTTTCCATGGTCTCATCCCTTTCATAACTAGGCAGTATCTGTGATCCCGAGACCAGCTGCTCTCAGAACACATCAGAGCTTCCACTGCTCTTAGAACCATCTAAAATTCTTGCCATGGCCCTCACGGGGTCACCTGGAGCCAATCTCCCCTCGGCCCACCAAGTGTCACTTCTCCCCTTCATGTGGGCTGTTCCCTTTGCTGAAACACTTTTTTCTCTCCCTCCCACCCCTGCCTGGCCCTCTTCACCCCACTAACTCCTCCTCCTGCTCTAGGGCTCAGCTGAATGTCACTTCTTCCCCAAAGCTTCCCCCACACCTGAGTGTGAACCTCACAACCCCCATGATTCTGTCAGCGCACACACCAGTAAGCACTAGATTATCTGGTTGCTTGTGAAGTTCTGATGCCACTGCCCTCCCTTCTAGCTATAAGACCCAAACAGGGCAGGAAAGTCCGTCTTAATAGCAGCCATTACCATATTCCCACATGCCTGGCAGAGAGCGGGTGCTCAACCACCAAATGAATAAATGTATGAATAAATTTGTTATACCTGTCTATCAGATATAAACCTTAAGTAGAAAAGTTTACCATGATTAGAAGCCTACTGTCTGAGGGGGAGCAAAACAGCAATCAAAACATGAAGGGCAAATTATAATTCTAGGCAATAAACCATATTAACCAGTAACCTCATTTGCATCAATAAGATGATTATAATAATATAAAGAGTCTCTCAAACTAAAACAAACATAGTCACAGCCTACAAAACCACGGCAGAGCAGCTGGGTCTGCACAGGTAAACTCTGGGATCTGTGCATCTTCATAGCCTGTTTATTTCTGACTCAGTATTATCCGACTCCAGCTTTACTCTGACTGTTACGGGCTGGCACTCCATAAGTGCCTTATTGCAGAAAAAAGCTGAATCATTCCAGATGATTTAATCTATTTACCTAGTGAGTCAAGTGTGGAGGTTGACTAACAAAACAGTGGCTGATCCACATTTCCAGTGACTATGAGATTGCCAGAGAGACGCTGGTGCTGGCCACAGAAACAAAGGTCGCTGTTCCTCAATTATTTCCTAAGAAGCGTTTACTTTATCAGAGGGTCTTCTGAGTTTTTCTGATTGTTCAAAGATGTATTCAGTCACAGCTGCTTTACTGAGTGAGTTCCTATGCCACATACTACTCTGTTTTCTACGTATTTATCACTTAATGTAACAATCTATGCAGTGGGCATTATTGGTAATATTTTCCCATTTGCCATATGGGAAAACCGAGGCTGAGGATTACCAGCAGCTCGTCCAGGGTCATAGCTGGACTCTTGCCCAGGCACACTTTCTCTCCTCGGGGCCTTCCTTACTGTTAGCCTCTGGGTTAGGACAATAGGTATTTAAATAAATAGCTTCCTTTTTACCTTCACCTTTGTTCCTATTCACTATAACTTTGCCTTTAGTTTTTAGGGATAAGTTTGGTAATTATGTTATAGAACATTATCATTTTCATGTTAATATAACAACTTCCTATACTACATAATTGTCCCTTATGATCTTACATTATGTCGCAAATATATATTGTGAGTGGGTCCCTAGTTCATTGTTACCTGATCTTTTATTCCAGTTTTCCAATAATTAAGAAATGGGAAATATGACGTGTGTGTTCTGCCTTCTCTGACTCCAAGTCTAGCCGTTCTGTCAGACCTGGGACGCCTTGTTCTCCAAGATCTAAGCTTTTCCCCAACAATTTTCTGATCTCCTGAGATGCCACGTGGCACTTGACTCCAGCATGTGACTCTTGCCAGGCTCTGTGGTCACCTTGTACCTTATTAAATTCTTATCACCAGACAGGACAGGACCTATGGTGAGAAAACTTTCTCCCCGGGGCTTTTTTCCTGGTAGTTTGAAAACTGAAAGAAAAGGCAGGGTCCAAATGCCCTCCAGGAAACATTTGTTTCACGTTTAATTCCATCCCACTAAATAAATTCCCCAGGACTGTGTTGGCCAAAGTGAGGCCGGGCCTGTTGTGAGAGGAAGGGTTGACAATGATCCTTTCTTGGACCAAAACGCCCTGCCTTCCATCCGCCAGTCAACAGCAAAGTCAAGGTCCCAGGAGCTGTCAGCTTCCTCTGTGGACAGACCCCAGCCTGCCCAGTGAGCCACACACTAACAGAAGGAAAGAGCCAGCAGAGGCCTCTGGGGCCATCTAGCCCAGCAGTTCCAGCCAAGATTCCAATATCCACCCCCCATCTCAGCCATGGACTATGGGATTAGAAAAAATTTGCAAGTGAACTGAATATGTCAGATATAACAAGCTTTATTTGCCAATGTTGTCCATGTAAGATAAATACAAATAAATTTATAGAGCCTGAGCTTCTAGTTCAAGGTCTACACCCCACATGACTTAAAATTATCCTTAACCCAAAGCAAAGAAACTTGAGATTATCCATGAGATCTTAGGAGAGATTCAGGCCTCCTGGTGCTTTGCATGGTCTGTTCTGATCCTGACTGTGAAAGAGGAGGCTTAGTGAACCTCGCCATGCCTGGCCCCACCTCTGTGCCTGGCCTCACCTCATCTGTATTGTCAATGGGAGACAGAAGAAAAAAAGGAGAGAGAGAAGGAGAGAGAAGAAAAAGAAAATTCAGAATTTCCTTTAGAATGTCACTGTTTAAAGAAGTTTAAATGTTTAGATTAGCAAAATAATGACATATCTGATTTTATTTTCCTGAGGGCCACAGAGAGACACAGTGATCTACCAAAAATCACGCCATAAGGTAGACCAGAAGTTCTACACAGCCACACTCACGGCTACACAGGCCAAACCACTGGAGAGAATATTTGCTCAGAGCTGAGATCAACATTCAGCCCAAACTGGATACCAGCATTAAGGCCTTATCAGAAAACAAGAAACAGTCTCTAAAACAAATTTGCAGGCAGTAGAGTTGGCAGGTGTCGTATGCTCACGAGCGAAGCCTGGGCTTGTCTGCAAACTCTCATGGACAGTGTGTTAGTCTGAGATCGAGCTGCTCAAGACTGATGTGAGGACAGAGAAATGCTCACAGTGAAGGTTCAGTCTTTACGGAAGAGAAGGAACCAGAAGGAAAACAAATTACATCAGTTCAGGCTAATGGGATAAAGATAAGAGAAGCAGAAGAGCCAAGAGAGATAAGGTAAGCCCAGGGGTGAAAGAGTATTAGAGGGGCAAACACATCACGGGGGAAGATGAGGAGTGAGAAGCCAGGGAGGATTAATCACAACTCTGAAATTCGCTGAGACTCCGAACTCATTGTTAAAGTCAGCCCTCTTGGTTAAAAAAAAAAAAGAAAGAGAAAGGAAAGATGATGAATTTGAAAAGAATTAAAGTCTCAGGAAAATTATCACTGACAAAAAGCAGGCCCCCCGGTTAGAATGCACAGCATCATGTCCCTGAGAGGCACGGATAACCGCAGGAGAGAGAGTGTGAGCCCGTCACGAAACACACACTGGATTTAGCCAAGCAACTGGTTTCTACTAGTTCCTAAATTAAACTATTTAATTGATTTGCATCTTGTTTTATAAGAGGTTTTTTTTTTTTTTTTGGCAGAGTTTTAGGTTTTACTATTAATAATAGATGCCAGATTTAGAATCTGGAACAAACTTTGAAAGATCTCTTGGTTCAATGCTTTAAATTTTAACCAAGTAAGTCATCACTCACACTTTAGAGACAAGGTGACAGAAATCAACACAGACAGTAGGTGCTAGCATTTGAGATGCAAGCCCAGGAGCTCAGAGCTTTCCAAACTGACTGATACTAATCAGAGCTAACACTTACCCAGACACCGACTCCTCTGAATGGCTCTCGTGACATACGTATCTCACTTCATTGCAGATGAGAAAAACAATTAAAGACAAGGAACGTCACCATTAGCTTTATGTGATGTGCGTATCAGCCAATATGTTGTCTGGAAACCAAATGTAGAAGCACCTTGTTTTAAGAAATCTTGCTCTGGGGCAGCGCCTGTGGCTCACAGGAGTAGGGCACTGGCTCCATATACCGGAGGTGGTGGGTTCAAACCCGGCCCCGGCCAAAAACTGCAAAAAAAAAGAAATCTTGCTCAGTGAAAATTGAGCTTTGAAAAAATTAGAAGTTATTCACCTTATGAAAGGTTCATAAGAAATTACACGTCTTCGAACTACAAAGAAAAAAGTCTGAGTGTGGGACAGAAAGAAAAATTTATTCTTTCCCACCTTCCCAGTTGCAAAGGGAAAAAGCAATCTATTTCTTTAATAGTAAGATACTCCAGCCACTGGTAAGTTTCTAAACTCATCTTTGCCAAAACGCACGTACATTTAATTATTCACATACATTGCTTCATAGCTCTTCAGTTGCTTGTTCTGAAGCAGCCAACCCAGAGTGCAAAGGGGTGGGCTCTGGAGCTGAGCAGGTCCCTTCAAAAGCAGGTTGGCTTCAAAGGCCAACGCGGATCTCACTCAGTCTTCTCTCGGGCCCTGTGTCCTCACGTGTGAAACAAGAATAATAAAGCTACACCATCCACAGTCACCACAGTACACCTGTAAAGTCTAATTTTTATGGTGAATAGCACACCATGGCATATACATATGTGGATATACACACACACAGAGACACGGGGTATAAAGTTCATGTGCACTCACCACATTTTCCTTTTTATTAATTTCAGATTACTATGAGGGTACAAATAATTAGGCTACCTTGTGTTTGTTAGGTAAAATCCAACTTGTAGTTGAGCCCTTTACCCAGGAGGTGTGAAATTTAAAAAGAATTAAATGCCATAAAAAACAAAATCTTTAGGCAATATAATCACAGCCCCTACACATACTTGGCAGAGAATAAATGCTTACTATATAATGGAAGTTATTATCACAATTGTTGTAAAATTAATTCAAAAGTCTGCAATCTTTTAAGTGTGCTTTCCTCTCTTAAAAGACTAATTTAAATTCTCATATTCTTTTTCTCACTTAAATAAAATTATTTACTTTGGTAAAGTAGGCAAATACATATCACATCTGTTTTGTGTATTTTAAAAGAAAATATTACAAACACATTTGATATAGAGAAAATATAAAGTATATTGCAAGTATAGACCAAGATATCTCTAAACATCCTATCTTTATCTGGGCAACCAACTGAACTGAAGTTTCACCCTTGATGTCCCCTGAGCACAAGGATTTCTAATGAAGACTTAGGAAAAACAGCTGCCTAAGAAACACTCTGTTGGTGTATTACAACGAATTGGGGAAGCAGAGCTCACCAGACGCTCAATCTTATTGGTGGGTAGATCATGTCTGGTGTTGACAGCAATCAAGGGGCTGTCTCTAAGCCTCTCTAAGAACTGGGTGCCTAATAAAAAAATGAGGATAGGACGGCGCCTGTGGCTCAAAGGAGTAGGCACCAGCCCCATATGCCAGAGGTGGCAGGTTCAAACCCAGCCCCTGGCCAAAAAAAAAAGAGGATAAAAATGTAATCACTATGCTAAAAATAAGGAATTTAACTTTGTCTTTATTATAAAATATTTCAAAGAGACAGTGCTACCTCTTAATTGGGCTAGTGTATAAAAATAAACACCACTTGCCCTCTGATAGTTTTAAGAAAGAAGCACCATGAATGATGAATACACAGGTGATATATAGACCTTCTCCAGTGCCAAACCACCCGACAGTGAAACTCCGCCTGAGTTAATAGCAAAAGGAGGATGAGGAACTCGGGGGTGGAGAGAAGCTATGACAAAACTCCCAATTCACTAGAAAGTAGTGGGCTCTGCAGGAGACACTGAGTGTCCATAGGAGGGTCGGGGGTGAGCCACTCTATCGTCAGAGGACAAGATACAGCGTTACTAAGATAAATATGCAGCCCTGGAGCGTGTAACATTGAAAACTGGATTTTTCATTATTAAGGTACTTGTGGCAACAACAAATTAGAATTTGTTTTATTTCCGAGGCATTTCTCAAACCCTTCGCTGTGTGAGTGAAGGCCCCCAGCCCACACTCCATGTCTGTGAAGTTCCCCGGTCCACACTTCATGTCTGTGAAGTTCCCCGGTCCACACTCCATGTCTGTGAAGTTCCCCGGTCCACACTTCATGTCTGTGAAGCCCCAGCCCATGCTCCATGTCTGTGAAGTCCCGGGCCCAGGCCCCATGTCTGTGAAGTTCCCGGGCCCACGCCCCGTGTCTCACTCTGACACACCAGTCTGTGCTTCTCCTATTGCCACTTACTGTGGTTTGGTGTCTCCCCACAATTCACACGTTAGAAACTTAGTCCCAGCACACCAGTGTGGGAAGGTGAGGCCTCATGAGAGGCTAAACCCTCATGAATTGATTAATGTAGTTGTTCTGTGAATGGGTCAGTCCCCGATCCTGGGCTGCTTTTCTGGCCCTGGCTTCCTCCCTTGCTCTCCTGCTGTGGGTGGACACGGCATGAAGACTCTCACGGGATGCAGTGTCAGCACTTGGACTTCCCAGCCTCCAGAACTACAGGAAATAAGCTTCTATTCTTTATAGATTACACCACCTATCACCTTCTGCTATAGCAACAGCAAAGAAGCAGAGACCCCACTGTCTGTGTGCACAGTGTCATTGCCCCACTTGCTGCTGGCCTGAGAGGTTCACGACTCCTTCTCCTTTAAACGCTGAGTTCAGCAGCACCCTCCAAACCGTGCCCCAGCCGTCTGGTCAGTGCAGCGCCCACAGCATCTTCTGTCCTGGGCCTCCCTCCTCCTGGTAGCTCAGCCTGACTCATGGGGAGAATACAGGTAAGGGGGGTTATTCTGGCTGACCAAGGATTGTTCTATGGTTTTTAGACACACATGAAAGATCAACAGGACACACACGTACGAGCTTAGGGAAATATGTGAGTTTGTCTTATCAGCGTTTTTGAATAGAGGTCTGATTTTCAAGAGACAGCTGTTTTCAGCCAAGTTTCCCCTAACTGCTGTGCTCTGCCCCAGCCGTCTATCATGGACACAAACATTCCTCCACAAATGTCAGTGTGGTGCTGTGCTGGAGACCAGACATCTTTGTTCTTCCCTTCATCACCCCATCTGAAATGGAAGCATGGGGGTGCTGGGCCCTTTCTCAGGATGTGATCCCACAGCCCAGCTTCCCCCAGCACCAGGTCAGCCAGGCTGGTCCAAGCCTCCATCTTCACACACAGACCCAGCCCGAGCTTCTCAGCCATTTGCTTTTCTGGAATGTCCTCTCTGACACAGCCTCACCACCAAGATTACAGCTATCAGTGCTGAAATACCAGTCCCTCCCTGTGAAGTAAGGGGAGCTGCCCATGGCAGTCCCAGAAAGGGAGGAGAGCACAGGCATCTTGTCAGTTCTCGAGGTTATACCTCACTGCCCAGCTCACTGTCTGCCCAGCCCTCCCAGATAAGCAGCAGGCAGGGCTGGCTTCACATTCCTTCCAGGCTCCTTAATCTCAGAAGAGCCCTCTGCCTTCAGACACCTGCCAGTCTCTAAGGTGGTGCCTCTGGCTTCTTGGCCGTAATTAGGAAAATGTTCTTATCACCTGTGATGCTGTGGGAACATTCAGGGCTGGGCATCCTGAATTGGATTAAATTTAAAAGGCTTGCGTATGATTCAAGTAATTGAAACATGGGTATATTTTGCATACATATGATTGCTATTGCTGGAATTTTTGATCTAAAACCAAAAGTGTACTTATTCTTTGACATTAAAAATTATGTTTCAGAAAATTAATGAATTCGTGAAGTTAAAGTATCCTACCTCATTCACACTGTTCTCAACTTGCCATTAAAATCCTCATGTCTCACACGGGCTTTCTCCCTTCATTAAGTTGTGCTCAGGATGCTTCTCTTACGGAACAAAAACTTTCTTTAAATTGGTCGTACATCTTGACTGTACTCACCCCCCACCCAAGTTGTCCACACTCCAGTCTATCCATCCCGTCACAGAGGGAGTTATAGGTACAGAACAGAGCTGGACATCGGCCCTCCCGTCACAGAGGGAGTTATAGGTACAGAACAGAGCTGGACATCGGCCCTCCCGTCACAGAGGGAGTTAAAGGTACAGAACAGAGCTGGACATCGGC